>JAGJRP010000506.1:0-41273 GCA_022832235.1 Lepidurus couesii | reverse complement strand
AGTCGGGTCTCCAGACTTTGGCGGGTTTCTAGTTGCCCTCCTTATTCTTATTGTGACGTGAAAAAAAGTTAATTGTCTTCTACTGGAGAGTTCTGTCTTCTGTGAAAAAGCAGCAGTAGCCTACTTTCTTTTTAAATTTTAATCTTACGTGACAACATAGCGTTAGCTCATTTGGACAATGACAGCGACCGTAATTGCTAGCCGAGCGTCGCACAAATCTTTGGTCGGAGACATTTCTGCAATGACGTTAAACCATTCGTGGAATTCATTGGTTAATGGTAGACTAGACGGAAATAGGCAGTTTTATTTCATATTTAATCCGCCCAGCACGTAGGTGTGTAGTTGCTTTGTGTGGAGATCACGAGCTCAAAGTGTAGAGTTCTTTGTTTCATTCGGAGACGAAAAGTATATTGTATAAGAAAACGCTGTCGTAATTTGAGAACGATTCGTTTATTTGCTCACCCTACCAATTGCTGGTATAGTAATTAAATAATTGCGAAAATGTAACAATGAAACTTAGGCAGGACAATCAGGCAAGTTAATAGGCGGATTTACAGGAATACACCCCCCGATTACAAAAGAAGCTGTCTGTCTCGGATCATTGCCGGGGAAGTAGGAAGTAACGCGTGAAGTCGTGGTGACAGTTTCTGTGGCAATTTTCACAAGCGTAACCTGACTGGGTAATAAATTACGTAGTGCGCCACAATTGGCTGGCATGCCAATGATTTCGTATTCGCCAATTTCCGGATCATTTTGCATGCTATTAATGGAAGGCTGAACGAGATTATCGTCTTGCAATAATCCATTATTGTTCGTTCCAAAAGCTGACACAGGCTCTTCGGTCGTCTCGATACTATGATGTGGACAGTACATTTTAAGTGTTAGTACATTCGGGGTTAATCTTTCATCAAAAGCTTTTAAACTTACTAAACTGTCGCGGACGGCGATAACCTGACGGCCTGCACTTTTCGTTTTTCCCGTCCTTTGCTTTCTTCCTCTGGATTGTCGGCTTGTATCATCACATCGACGAGAGGTTGAAAGGGTTGCAAGAAACCAGGCAACACTGGTTTAAGTATTGCGTTTCCATTCCCAGGGAGTAGTTGACCAAGCACTATATTGTCACCAGGCTTGTTTAACGTACTGGTAAATTGAGCCGAAGGTGAAGTGGATTGCGGCGCAGAAATTAGTGAAGCAGGGCAGGGAGTCAATCCAGCAGCAAATCGGACACAGCTTTTTGCTGCTAATAGCGTTTGTACTTCGGTGATGGTGGAAGTAAGGGTCACCGTTGAAGCGATGGCGAAAAACCGGGCAGTAGGGACGATTCCTTCAACTTGAGTGCCAACAGGCTCTATTGCTGCCGGCAACGCAAATATTGGATCGGCGGCCCATACCCAGACGAAAAGCGCCAAACAAGAAGTCTGCATGGCGAACGGATTGTACTAATAATATAAAATATAAATATAAGAAAAGGCATATAAATATAAGAAAAGAACAGAATAGCAGTTTTGATTCGGAATTTTTACAATTGCCTTACTTTTTAATTCAAAAGAAAGTCTGATGAAGTGCCCGCTCAAAGATCTTGAAAGCAGTCCGCTCTGGTCGAATAGTGCTCGCCGACTACAGGTCACTCCAAGTGGAAAGATGAAAATGCTCTTTTAGTTTTTACTTTCTACCAACTACGCCCCTTTTCCTTTCTTTGCCGGACAGTAAAAATAGCTTTAGCACCTTCTTGCGGGTGGGTTTTGAAACAGGTTGATGAACTCTATTGAGGTTGACCTCTGCCACACACCTTCATGACCCCAAACCCTCTTCTTAGCCGATTGGAATTTTTTCCCTACAAGAACGTCCAAGGTTATAAAGGTATATTACGAGGGGTGAAATGGAAATAAGCCAGGTTTAGATTTTTGAAACGGTAACTGTATTGTCTATTAAATAAGAAGGGGTAAAGAAGGGTCACCCAGCTAAGAAAAGAGAAACACGACATGCTGTTTATTGGGAAGATTGGATTATTGAAACATAGTCAAACATTGCGTGCCGGGGACTAACAAGGTGGGAAAGGTAAGGGTGGATCGACTGGTACACAGCCGCCCAGTCGTAATCCAACCCGGTTGTTACCCAATACGGGTACGGTGTTGGTAACGGTGGACGTGAGGGTGGTGGTCCGACTCACTATTCTGACCAAAGTAGGCCTTCCGTAGAAATTCCTTTCCTGTGGATTGGCCGCTTTGGCTTCTGGAAAACAATCACTCGGTAACCCGTCAATTTGGTACTCGGCTTTTTCAGTCTCTTCCATGTATGAAGGCTGCACTTGTGGGTCTTGGCTAGCTGGTACCAATGACGGTGAAGCGGTCGGCTCCAAGCTAAGACCACAACAATATACAGCACTATAGTTTTAGCTCTAATTATAACAATAACAAAGAAATACCGTAGAGCTGGACTGGGCTGAAGCGATTCTTGTTCCAAGGCGCGTCCTCTACCACCTTGTAAAACTGGGCAGGGGCGTAGATTGTCTTTTGGGTCTATGATGAGACAGGTAGGAAGAACGTTGGTGGTAATCGTCGTGGTAGTTGATGACCAACGTGTCACAGTCGGGAGGGGACCCAGGAAAGTTTGACGGCTGGTTTGACCTAACACCGACACACAACAGCAATAAGCCAGCGCCAAGAAGATTGGTACCACGTTCTGCATCCTAAAAGTTAGAAATGCCGTTGATTACAAGACCTACATAAAATTAAATTTATAAAGTTATAGAGTACTCAGTTATTACTAACAGAATTACAAAGAATGTTTCAGTTAAATTAAAGTGCTCTGAAGAACTGCTGAATTTGTGTACTTGGGGTTCTGTGTTGGTATAGAATAGGCTTGCTTGCAGGCCAATTTTCCTGACATCCGTCTGCTGCGAGGGATGTGAATGAAGTAGACCCCTATTATTGGGTATGGTGAAGTTTCCAGGTACCTCATACAGAATATCGGGTTTGTAGGGTTAGCAATGCCTCAGGTGAATTGGTAATTTTCTTTGGCGACGCTGAAAATAGCCCTACACAAGGAAATGGTGGATTTTAACCGGCTAAGATTGGCAGAACACAGAATATCGTTGCTGAATCAATTGTATTGAGAAAGCAGGTTAACGGTTACAACCAAACTTGAACAGCAGCAGTAAGCTATAATGGGAAAAAAAAAACCGTCTCGGGAGGTTAAGCAATAACAGGACATTGTGGAAAAGGAAGAGGTGGATTTACGGGTAAGCAACCAAGGATAGTTAGCCGTACAATCGCATTATTAATCACAGGCAACGTCCTGGTAACAGTCGTGGAACGCGTGATTGTGGTATTGACCACCCGTAAAATGGAGATGAAAGGTCTTGTAGGATAGAAATTTTTAGCTTGCCCTGATAGCATGTCTGGAGATAGTCCAATGATTTCGTATTCGCCTACATCCGACTGCGACGATAGTAACTGAGGAGAACCTGCTGGTACTATTGGGGCCGCTGCTCCGGGTTCGGATCTCGTTCCGTCATCTTCAGCAGGCATGGCTGTAATCTCCACGCTACAGCAGAGAATGAAATATTTGCATAAGGAATTTTCCTTTTAATTTAATGTGAGTGGTATATAGGAAATCTAGGAGCAAACCTTTGTACAGCGGATGGCTGGACTAGCTCGGCATCAAGGTCCCGCCCGTTCCTTAGTTGAGGGCAGGGTGGGAGTACATTGGGGTACGCAATACAAGTGGGATAAACATTTCTGGTGAAGGTACTTGTCACGGTTGTTACGCTCGTCACCGTAGTAATTGATCCCAGTACTCTGATGGCTGGCGAATCATGCTGTGGTTGCTGTGGGGTTTCGATGCGGGCTATTGCTGTAGCAAAGACTGATGAGCAGTTTAGTACCAGCACAATGTTTCGCAGCAACATTCTGCGCCAATAAAGAAATGTATGGAACAGAAATTCTGAAAAGAATTAGCCCGCTAAGAATGTCTCTAGATGAATTTCTTACCTTCAAGGTTTGGCGCAGTAAGCTATGATTATACACTGCAGACAGCAGAGCGCCGGGACGAAGAATGAAGGGGAACAAACTGTTTTCCAGATCTGAGAAAGGAGAGTGACCTGATGAGAAAGGAGAGTGACCTGATGGGTGTGTATAGTTCTTAGGTGTATCAGAAGGTACAAAAGGTGAGCCTTTGACATAGGCACCACTATTAGAGGGTCAGTAAACCCGGTATAAGGTCTCTCCCCTCCCTGGATTTTCAAACCAGGTCAGGAATTCCGTACACGTTTGCTACCTGCTATTAATAGCAACTTTACCGGTCCAAGACTTTGTTTGAAAGGTTCTTGCGAGTGGTGGAAAAATAGGGAATATTCCTTTCATATTTTACTCCCAACCCCCACAAATAATATATAACTTTCATTGAGCTATAAGTTATTCAAATATTAATATTCAATCAAATAATAATAGTGTATTGATTTAATATTGATTTATTGATAATATTTATAATAATATTTATATAGTATTTATATATAATAATAATATTTATAATATTTATTTATAATATTGATAATATTGATTTAATTCACATGGATTGCCACTTGATTACTATTTATTTTAGATATATATTTTTTTTAACATTTTAAACCGACGTAGGCGAACGCCTGTTGCCGGATACTTTATTAACATTCTCTATTACATTATCACTTTGATTCAACAGAAAAAACAAGTCGCAAGATAGGATTGGTGGATATTTCACACCACTCCTATGTAGTCGCCGATTTTTTTATTTTTTTAAATTTTATTTTACATGAGGGAGGTTAGGTGTTATTAACTTCTTTCATTTTTTCGGCGAAAAGAGCTAGGGCGTTGAAAGTTTTGGGATTACAAAGAATTCCTTTTGCATTAAAATGGATCTTTAAAGTATTTAACTTTCTTGATAGTTTAGCTCTTAGTTTTGTACTATAACGTAACAGGAGGTGGGAGACGTCTTGTTTCTCTCTTACTCGACAGGAACAAATTACTGTCTACCTTTTTCAACCGTTTTAAGTAATCCATGGATGGAAAGTGGAGTGTTCTAATTTGTATGATTTTTGACAAAACTGATCTTGGCATATTGGAACATACTGTTGGCTTGTATCCATGGTTGACATTCAAATATTTTATTCTTTTTTTTTTTTTTTTTTTTTTTTTGCTGATTCCGTTGTTTCCTCCAGGTTTCGGTGATAAATTTGCTATTCCACTGGCGCGCTTCTTTCGCAGATTCTGGTTGTGAGACGAGCCATGCCTGAACAGCCATTTCAAGACTTCGTTCTGAGCCCGACTTATGTATCTCTTCTTGTTTGGATGTTTTTGCGAGAGTAGGCCAGAGATTCCTATTTCCTTGCAGCGTAATAGTCTAGTTGCTTTGTTACTAACGCTAGTTTTAGGGGTGGAGGCCCTGTTTCAATTTCCAGGGCTGAGGTGGGTATTGGTCTTAGGGCGCCTGTAATCGCTAGCAGTCCTTTCCTGTAAATTTGCACTAGTGGGATAAGAGTCGAATCACTGGCTGAGCACCATGCTGGGTATAGGCATACTTTAGTTTCGCCAGAGTTGTTCCCTAAAAGAGGGTCTTAACTTGTTTGCACTTGATGGTCTTACAGACTTTTGCAATTCTTGAGGTCTGAGCTATTGACTTAGCGCACTGGTTCGCGACGTATGAAGTATGACTGTACCAAATTAATTTGGTGTCATAATGAATGCCGGAATAACGCACTGACTGTTTCGGATTTTAAATATTATTTGTTTACTTAATATATTGTAAAACCGTTTAATTTTTTTTTCACAATAAAGTTCAGTCTACAAAGTTCTGGCACTGAAAATTCGTGATCTTGCGTACATCTTGCATATTGACGTAGACAATAACCTAAATTTTCGGGCGTGCGATGTAAGCTAAATAGGTGACAAAGTCGAACGAAAAAAATAAGCGAATTGCTTGAGCAAGCGTTTTATATGGATGAAAAGTTATAAGATGTTGGTTCTGGGAGGGTAAAGAAACGTGTGACGTCGGTCACACGCAACGCTTCTTTGTATTGCCATTTTTCTGTATACAAAAGCACTACTTGAAAACCCCCAAGCTGGCTATGTGTGCTCCAAGTTCATTGATGGTCGAGAAGGGTGGTAGAGATAGATCAGGCGAAATCGTGTCTTTCTTTTTCAACTCGCAATCTTGAGCATCCCCTGACGAAGCATTAATTCCGATTCAAGGGTCTCTCTTAAAGGCCTCGCATTGAAAAGTTTGTCTGAAAAAGAGAGTTTGAAGAATTAAAAGCCTTGTGCTTTTGTTTCTCTCACAAAAGATTGCTATCGTCTTTTTTTTTAGACAACCCATTAATCTGTTTGTACTTAAGTTTGTCTAAGCAGATGCTGCAATTGATCTTAATTAATTGCTTTTATTTCGGGTTGTTTTATAACGTTTAGCTTATAGGCTCACATTTTTTCGTTCAAGTTTGCACCTTGTCATTACAAAGGAAGAATGTTTTATTTTTATTTTTTGGGTCTATGTATTTAACGCAGGAGTTTATTTGCAACACTTTAATGGTTTTAAATATTAAATAAATATATTAATTATTTGCCAGCTTGACCAGGTTGGCCAGGTTTGCCATCTGGGCCAGGTTGGCCAGGTTTGCCATCTGGACCAGGTTGGCCTGCTGGGCCAGGTTGGCCAGCTGGACCAGGTTGGCCAGGTTGCCCGGCTGGGCCAGGTTGGCCAGCTGGACCAGGTTGGCCAGCTGGGCCAGGCTGGCCAGCTGGACCAGGTGGGCCAGGTTGCCCTGCTGGACCAGGTTGGCCAGCTGGGCCAGGTTGGCCAGCTGGACCAGGTTGGCCGGCTGGGCCAGGTTGGCCGGCTGGGCCAGGTTGGCCGGCTGGGCTAGGTTGGCCACGGGCAATAGGGGCAACTGGATTAGGTGCAGGGCATGGAGGTACATTGATATTGGGGATGCAAACCGCTACGGGAACGCCCACAAAACCACCAACGCCAAGAGGGAGGGTTGAGGTTACGGTGGTGGTAGTCGTGGAAGTTGTAGTGATAAAATTGACAATTGTAATCCCCCGATCCCCGTTCTCCTGTAGGTTCGGCAATCCAGTCAATCCCTCCGATGTATCGGACAAGCCATGGATCTGGAATTCGCCAGGTTCATGTTGAGAAGATTGCAATCTCTGCTCTCCTTGATCTTGAACGAGGCTAGGCATAGCCGTGGTTTGTACCCTGTGACATGGAAAATAAGTGCGTTTTTTAAAATAAAAATGCGAAGCAAGCTCATAATAATGAGTATTACGATTGAACGTCGGAAGGTTGAATGCCATCAAGGTTTCGAGACCCGACCCGTGGACAGGGACGCAGGTTGGCTGGGATTATCAAACAAGTGGGTTGTACGACTGTGGTGGACGTTACGGTCCTCGTAATCGTCCGAGTCGAAGTACTGGACACAGTGTAGAAAAATGCGTTTTTGGTGCCTAAAAGTATGCTACTCGATTGCTCGCCAATTACAGGCGCTGGATTGCCCATAGCCACGGCCACAAAAGCCAATACAATTGGTATGATAAGCTTCATCCTGGGAAATTAATGTTATAAGAAACTAACATTGCGAAAGTCAATATTATATTTTGCAAATTTAAAAGCGTACCTAGCCTGGTTCCTTGGTCTTACTGCTAGGGATAAAGAGAAACCCACACAAGCAAGTGAAAGAGCAGTTTACAAGTTGAAGCAAATTTGAAAGTAAAGTCCTTTTTATACTCGATCTCCAAGTCCAAGTCGGCCAGCGAACGTACCCTAAGGTTACCTAGGGCAAATTTGGGGTACGTGACCTATAGGGTCAGACAACAAACACTATGGGATCACCGAATTCGTTAAAAACACCGTTTGTTTACCCCAAATCCTCAAAATAGCATACTTCTTGTGCCGTACCGTTCGCTCCTTTCTTTTGGGGGAATCTTCTTTTCTTCTGGCGTGCATGATGATGGCTTGATTGCTAGTCATCACGGAAGAGCCTCATTGTGTACCGGTTTGCTTCATTTCGGCATAGCACATCAGTCATTGACCGGTCCGGATCGATCTACTTGGGATTTTGTCATGGAGATTAGACATGGTTCGAGAGTTTAAAAAAATTAAGAAAGAAAATGTAAAATTTTTTTAAAATATGACGAGTTCCACGGCTTGATTGAATCTTGCAAAGGCGGGGGAGGGCGAAGGGAAGTTAATAGGAAAAGGAAAGAAGATGACTGGCTTACGTTATTTTTCATGTTTTTTCCTGGGCTTTGTCAAAGATCCGTGAAATCTGAATTGCCCAGGGTGTACTATTTGAAAGCAGGGCTCTTTTCCGTATTTTGCATTATTCGTCTTTTAATATTCTGTCTCTACGTATTAGGCAACCCTCTTACGCAATACTCTTTTTGCAGTTTGATTTATATATCAGAGTTGGAGTTTATCTTTTTCGACAGAAGTCGAAATTGAATGATTGTCTATGACTTCAAGATTACGTCAACCTTATGTAGTATATAATGTTTTTTCCTAACTTTTACAACTAAAATCCCGGAAGATACCACAATTTCCGGGAGAGGAGTCATGCGCCCCAGTTTTTTTTTCTTTTCGACGTGCTTCATGGCCATGTGCCGTACAGTACTTTTGAGTTGGGTGGGGGTTCTGCTCGTCTGCTTTCCTGGGAAGAATAAGCCTTGCCCAAATTGCGTGTGATAGGTTAGTCTTCGCTCTCGCCTTCGCCTGGGGAGACGATTTGTTGTTGCGTTCTTCCGCATGTAATGTTTTTATCTCTGTCGCCCAGCAAGCCTCCACCTCAAAAAAGCTTGTCCGAAGTGCATTGATATACCCTTCTGTAATCTGTAATCTGTAACGAGTTTTGGCTGGTGTATCATAGTGTGCTTCATTCGTGGCAGTTTGAGATTGGACGGCTTTTCGAGTGGAAAGAGAGAGGAGCAATTGGCATGCCTCCTCGTCCGATTTTGTAAAGAAAGAAGCAGAACAAAAATGGACATGATAAAATATGGAAAGTGCCGCTGGGCCCCAGTGATGGTTGAGCTGGCCTGCTTATTGTTGCTAAGTAGCCCTTCCAGTACCACTGCCTGCCAAAATGCAAGTAGTTTGAGCGCGAACTACGCCGCAATCACGAACAAGAGCTCCTCGTTTGTTAACAAGGCATTAATTGGTTTCTTCCGTCGTCCACCTCACTCGGCGCCCACTCAACAAGCTGACGGACTTGACGACCAACACGACGTTGGAGGAGCAGCAGCAGCAGCAGCGGCAAGGCTTGGTACCCGGGAAAGGCATGTCGAGAGGACAGTCAAGCATCTATTCGCTGAAGGAGACAGGGACGGCTGGCAGAATATCAGCTCCTACAGCTGGGAGAGTGCTAGCAACCGGAAAAGAATACGAAGAAAATTGGCAAACAAGCACGTTCTCACGCTCATGGCCTTACTTGACCTCACCTGTTTGGCTGACCTACCCGTCGACGAGGTCACTGACCCGACAGCTTCGGCATGCCAAGCAGGTAGGGGCTACGTGATTCAAAACGCAGCCTACCTGGCCGTCCAACACATCAACGCTGCGGCTATTTTGGGCCCTTATCATTTGCGCCTTTGGATTAACGACTCCAAGGTAAAAATAAAAATAAACTGCGAGAAAAAGCAAGAAAGCAAATAGGAAGGAATTGCCAGGATAAAAATGAAAAAAGGTGCAAATCTCTGAAATTCGTTGCCTATTTCATTTCTATGGAAGCAGTAATATATTGGTTTTCCTGGTCACGGAGCACGGCTGCAGCTTAACAGGAACCTTCTTTCTTACAATAGGAATACGAGATTGTTATGAAGAGATTAGAGGGAGGGGGGAGGTATTGTTAAGCTATATTATTACCAAAGAGAGAGAAGGAAAAGGGGTGTGGTAGCTGGTGGACGATTGTGACTGTTCAGCTAGTTGATAGCTTGTCGATCTGATCTGATTTGATTTGGAGTATCCTCCCTACTTTTGCGTTATCCTGTTTTGATGTGTGACACATGATTGGAGATCGGAACCATCCAAAAGTGGAAAGAGCGTAGCCGGTAGGGGAAGCAAATAAATCTGTCCGCAAAATGACTTATTCCTCGTTATCTATCAAGAGCGCGGATGACAACCCATGACATAAGTGGAATGTCATAAAGGATCATATTTGCTTTGGCCATTCCATTTTTTATCTTTGTATCCGCAACAGTACGGAAGCAAAGAAAAGATATTGGTCGAGTACACACAAGTCATACGATATATACAGAAATTCTTCCTCCAAGAAAAGGAATCTCGTAATGGGTTTTTGGCTCTTGTTGTTCATTTTCACTCCCCTGCGGAGCTCTTCTACTTGAAGGGGAAGTAAGGTTTGAAAACGAAAAAAAATCAAGTAATTTAAGGTGGTGTGAAATTCATCAGGAGCACCACACTATATCGAGATCCAAGCCCTTTAATTCATTTGCGTGCTCTTGATGGGACCACAGCTGTCCCTTGATTCATGTTTTGGCACTGGGCCTAACGATAAAAACGCCTTTTTTAGGGGAAGGGGCAGAATTCATCTGATACTGTTGGTCATTAGGACACTTAATTGTCTGAAATAATAAAGTGCCCTTCCCGATAGACCGTTAGTACCACAAATGATGTAATATCGCGTGTTCCGGATCTCTCGTGGTCCTCGCGTGTGTGTACGGTACGTCATCCTTTGTATCTGGACGCTCTACAACAGGCGCTATAACTGTGTGGTTGGCCAGTGTTGTAAGCCAAAGGAAGGAGAGGGAGCCATGTTCGGATGATGAAAGTGCTAGCAAACACTTTCGGTCCATAGAAACGTGCTTTTTCCCCAAATGGTTGCTGCATATTTGCTTATGGGCTCACCAAAACCAAAACATACCGCTTAAGCAAACTTTCCTTTACGGAAACTCAATGCTCAATGGGTTGTTCTGCTCCCATGCTTTTCCCAGGCTATCCAATTTTCCGGTTGACAAGGAGAGAATTGAGCCCCTCCCCCCAGAAAAAAAATAAATAAATTTAAAGGAAAAGAAGCTTGTGGGAGGGAACTCTTTTGGTTGATTCTTGTGCTCTTATAGTGCGATCCTGGCTCCGGAGTTGACGCCTTCTTCCATTCCATCTATAGTACAAACCATGCGTTGAGAAACATAAGTCAACCTGGACTGACGCAATTATTGCCAATCGTTTTGGGTCCGGGTTGTGTGGGAGTCACGGAAAGTGTGGCCAAAGTAACGTCATATTGGAACGTGATCCAAGTACGCCATGTTTATTTTATTCTGTTGGGGATAAAATATGGGGGAAAATATTTTCTTATTTGATTTACTTTTGACTTTTGTTATGTCTTTATTTTATGTATATTATTATTTATTTATGCATGCAATTAGTTATTTAATTCAAAATGTTTATTTGTATAAAATTAGATTTCATATGGTTCTATCTCAGCCGTACTGAGCAATCGGAAGAAATTTCCATACTTTCACCGTACCATTGCTCCGGAAGCTAGTCATCATCAAGCTCGATTAGCGTTTCTGCAGCACTTTGGATGGAATCGTGTCTCGGTCATCGCGGAAAATCGAGACGAGTACACGCTGGTAAGCTGCTTAGTTTCCTTTTTTTTTATTGGAATCTTCTTATAGTCTTCTATTGTAAAATGCTGTGCCAAAAGGATCACAATTCTCTTGGGACTTTTCCTTGTTCGCCCTATAAAAATAGCAAAGTTGGCAATATTTTGGTTACTGATTTATATTTTGCTTTTAATCTATACTATACATATTTATGTATATTTAAAAATAGGTTATCAATGGTTTGGGAGCAACGCTCGAAGCAGCCAATGTTTCTTTGATTACGACTCTGACGTTTGCTGCTAATGACTTTGAGGACCAAATTCTCGCTCTTAAGGTCTGTTCTCTTCCTTTTGTCCTCCTTATTGTTCGTACTCCAGAACGGGAGTTAAAGAATTGCTTTTGATTGCAGAGTCTCGAAGCGAGGATTATCTTTGGCAGTTTCTCTCACGATGTAGCACCTCATGTATTGTGCGCCGTAAGTTCCTTGGCAATCTTGCTTTTAAAAAAGACAAAAAATGGCGAGAAGAAAAAAAGCAACTTGTGAAAGAAAAGTCAACTTAGGTAACGTCAACTCTTTTAAGGTGTACTGGCAACGACTGCATGGGCCTGATCACGTGTGGATACTTCCGGGTGGAATATTTCATTCACCGTGGTGGAGAAAAGGGACAAAGGAAGCCAAGCTTCCTTCTCATCATCGCTTGAATTGCACGGCCAAACAATTGGAAGAGGCTGTAGAGGGCATTTTCCTAGTGGAAACTCATTCGAGCACCATTGCCGAAAATAAGGTAACGTATAAAGGAGCTCACATGATTAGCAAAACTGCTTAAAAAGCGGCGGACAAAGAACAGAGGGAGAAAAAGAAAATATGGCTTAAACTAGACAGTTTTCACGTCATGGGACAACATTACGGACGTGCGGCGACTCGTCCGGAATTTCATGAACCAAGGCGATTTGGATTCGACCATGTATGACGCCGTGTGGACGGCCGCATTAGCCTTCCGTGGCGTGCTGCAGAACTTCCAAGCGAAAACAGGCCACAGCGCTCTCGCCGATGAATTTTTGCAGAATAATTCCGTTTTGGTGCCCGCCTTAGCAGCTGCAATAGCTAACTTAAAGTTTTACGGCGCTTCTGTAAGTTAATCATCTTCTCATTGCAGCTTGCATGTTAAATTTCATTGTTTAAAAACTTTTTTTTTTACGGTTTAGGGTCCGGTTATGTTCGATCATTCCGATCGTGTGGGTATTTCCGCGTTGTTTCAAATCCAGCGAGGGGAAGCGAAAAGGATTGCGCTGTACCACCCCGACATGGGCTTAGATCTCAATTGCTCCGCGTGTGCACCCATCCGATGGGTGTCGGGTCAGGTGCCTGTCGATAGTCGCATTATTCAAGTGAGACAAAGAAGAAGAATTTTAATTTCGTTTTTTTCGGTGTCAGTTGGAGTTAGATACGAAATTTGTTGGGTGATTTATCCAGGTTGTCATTCGAACCATCGCTGCGGCAGCATTTACCACTATAGCCTTGTTTGCGACCTTGGGAATTGGTTTGGCAATAGTGTGCTTGACCTTCAATCTGATTCATCGAAAACGAAAGTAACAAAAATGAAGAAAAACAAGAACAAAAACTTTGTTCTGCTTTTTTGGGGGGAGAAAAAAGGTTGCAAGTGTAATATGCTTTGGTTTATAGGTATATCAAATTATCCAGCCCCAAGCTGAATAATATTGCTGTGGTAGGAGCAGTCTTGGTGTACACTGCCGTGATCTTGTGGGGCTTGGATCATGACACGTTGCCCAGCGACGACTGCTTTGCACAGATTTGTACGGTACGTAACAGAAAGCAAAGGTTCTTCAGAGGGTGGGGGTTAGGGCAGCTAAGTTAGTTACGGCCTAATTCTGTTTGTATTAGGCGAGGGTTTATTTGCTTTCGGCGGGGTTTTCCTTAGCCTTTGGGGCCATGTTCGCGAAAACCTTCCGCGTGCATCGTATTTTCGCGCCGCGTAACAGCGTTGTCGTCAAAGACAAGGTTGCTATACATTTTTTTGGCGTTTTTTTATTAGGCCTACTTATCTTCATCTCCATATAGATGCTAAGTGATGCCCGCTTGATTGGCATGATTGGCATGCTGCTACTACTGGACACACTAATCATCACGTCGTGGATCATGTTCGATCCCATGACGCGCCAACTACTGAATCTAACCTTGGAAATTTCACCCGTGGATCGGACGCTGGCGTACTTGCCCCAGGTATAATGTAACATGAATCCACAGAATTGAGTAGTGCATGAGCAAATTAGTGAAGGAGCAAATTTTGGGGAGGAGTTTTGATGACATTGTTGTGGTATGTTGCATAGTTGGAAGTTTGCAGGTCCGAGTACATGTTATTGTGGCTGGGCATCCTATACACGTCCAAAGGTCTTTTGCTCGTTGCGGGAGCTTACATGGCATGGGAAACGAGGTGAGTAGGGCTATGAAATAAAATCCGCTGTTTTGTAAGCTGCTTTATTACGCTCGTAAACGTGTCCAACCGGAAGGATAATGTGTGTCTGTTTTTTACTCAACAACACAGACGTGTGGAAATTCCGGCTTTAAACGACTCGCAGTACATTGGGATGAATGTGTACAACGTAGTGATGACAAGTATTGCCGTGCTAGTCTGCGGTTTGCTCTTATCTGAGCAAGCCACCCTGGCGTTCGTAGTCGTTTCGACACTCATCCTCATATCGACCACTACCGCACTTTGTCTCCTTTTCTTGCCCAAGGTAAGCAATTATAATTATACCCTGTTAAATTGTTGGGATGGGACTAACCGTGCATGTACCAAGTTTCACGCCATCTTGCGCCATGGCGAAAAAGACCCCATTGCACATAGTACCGGCTTGACCAATCAGAACAAAACTCGAAGGTAAAATCTTCACTCTTTTTCTTTAACCAGTAAAACAATATAATACATAATACTGAATACAAAGTAATAAGTATAAGAAATAAATAGGCAATAAAAAGATAAAAATAAAATAAAGCTATTTATTGTATTAAGAAACTGTGAAATTCATGTGTTTAAATCCGTTTCCTACTCCGCAAATAAAAGGATGGTGGTGGACGATAAACAAGAGTCATACGAAAGAGCACAGATCCAGAACAGTTACTACGCAAAGCGGATAACGATACTGGACATGGAAATTGAAAAGCTTCAGAATTTGTTGTATCGCAAGCTTTCCGTAGCATCTCTAACATGTAGCGAGACCTTGGACAGGTTTACGTCCACCATCCAAGCAGAAGCCACGTTACTCTATGCATTGCTGGACGAAGATGATGAAAATCGAGAAGCAATAGAACCTCGGGTGCAGCGAAGTGGTGTTCGGTCCTTGATCTGGACTCATAACAATAACAGTAATGCCCGTTCTGCAGGAAGCACAGCCATGTCGCGGAGTTGTACCTCGTTAACCGAATCCCATGAGTTTTCCCAAATGCGTGTTTTAAGCAAATGGTGGACGTCGCTGTCTGCTTTGTATAAGCAACCCCCTAGCAAATTGAAGATAAAAAACGCCTGGCCCGCAATACGGGAAGCATGGATGTGTAGTTCCCCGTCTACGACTCTCATCCAGCTCGATGTAACAACAACGACATGCAGCCTGGGAAGTACTGCCGCAGTGTACCAACTACTGGACAAAAGTCTCATCTTACCGGCCCACTCATCACCCTCCCATCACTTTCGCGAATGAACTTGTGTGTTGTGGCTATATACCTTACAAACAAGAAGAAAAGAACAAAACAGATATCAAGACAATATATTTTTCCCCTTCGAAAGCGCAAATCAATAGTACTAGATCGTTCTCATTTTTGAGTAACAAAAAATAATAAATAGTGGGAAAAAACCACTCTCAATCAAGCAACTATAATGATTATAGATAAAAGCGCGTTGTTGACGCGTCCATTGGGCGTTTTAATCGTTTTTTGACCGCGACCCGCTGCCCGTAGAAGAAAAGTCGTAGCGGTCCTTTGGCTTTGGTAAATATTAACGTAATTTGATGGAAGACATAAGTGGCTTTTAGGGTGTTGTTATAAGGAGTAGCGAGGCTAATAAGCCTATATTTTAGGGCGCATATACCCTTGCATGCGGATAGTCTTGCGCTGCAAAACGCTGCACAATTTGAAGGAAGACGAGCGGTTTATTAACTCGACAACCAAGCAAGTTATGTAAAGTCTTATAGCACTCTGCTGCATCTTTCGGTAAAACAATCTCCTAGGTAGTGTAAGTGCAAGCCACGAGATTTCTCGTCCCAGGATTTTTTGATAATCTGGGTAAGTTAAAATATATTCCGCGTTTTTTGGCTAATGGTATTTAAAGTTTGTAACGAAGTTTGTAAATTGAGTTTGAGAGACATTAGGTGGTAAAAGTGGATTTTGATTAGATAAGAAAGTTTGCGGAATGAAGATGAAAACCGTGCGAGTCCAACCTCAAGCAAACCCGATCAAAATTTTGTGTCTTCATGACCCCTTGCACGCGGTATTCTTCGTGGGTCGCTTAATTGGCTTGTTGCCCTTGTCTCATGTTCACCCTCCCGGTCGGAGTTGCTCTTATCAAATGGATTGGAGCAGCCCTACAGCCATCTTCACGGTCATCTTTTTGTCCATTCATGCGGCATTTATGGCAACTGCGTCATATTTTGGTTTTCTGTGGCTATCTCAAGTACCCAATGTGGTTGACCGTTACACCACTTATATTTGCACTGTAATTATACTTATTGATTGGTTCATTTCCATGTCGTGTGGCATAGTTTTGGCTCCCGCATTCGCTACACTTCTCAACAATTTGATTTTCCTGGATCAAGAGTGTCCCAGTAGGGATAAAATTTACGCCTATTATCAGTACTGCAAACGCTTTAGCACGATCACCATGGTAGTGGCTGGTGTATTGGTCTTTGGCTCTTCCACGCTAAGTTTGTATACCGTGAGCAGGCTTAGTAGTAAAGACACATTCGGTTCCTATATGCTGCCTGCAGTACAATGCGTTTGGATTGTCACATCTACGGTGCATCATCTATCTGCCTATGTGCTCATCGGCAACATAATTGCGTTTCGGTTCAATCTGTTGGCCGAAGAAACATACGAAACGCTGCAGCGACAAGATTCGGATCTCGCGGCGCTTGAAATGGACCGTATTCGTTGTTTATATGGTCGGCTAGGAGCGTTGTTAGCCCAAATCGATACTTGCTTTTCGGAGTTTATTGTTACAGCGACGACGATAGTAATTGTCCTTACAGTTATGCTCTATCGCTTGTTGTCGTACAGTGTCATCACAACGGATCCTAGACTTGTTCTTCTTGTGGTTTTCTCGAATACCGTCTACGTTCTAGTGCTAGGAGGACGTCTTTACATATTCACACTAGCCGGCCAACAAGTCACTACTGCGGTAAGGATTTTCGAACGTATCTTAATCTAAACGATATCTTGGACTGAATCATAACCTTTTTTCTTTTGTAGGCTTTGGCCCCGCTGGATCATCTACAGTCTGCTTCTCTAATCAAAGCATCCCCCGCAATGCAGTTTCAAGTATGTTTTCTCCCCTCATCGGTTTCGAGTGTTAATGGATGTGTATTTCCCTCCATAGGTTCAAGCGTTCACCACCAGGTTATGCGGCAGTCCCCCGAGTTTAACGGCGGCGGGATATTTTGCTGTCAACAAGGGCACACTTTGTTCAGTAAAAACGTTCTTAATTGTGTCAAATAAGTGCCTAACAACTGTCAATTTAGATGGTGACTGCAGTGACAACTTACTTAATTGTTATAATTCAATTCGGTGCCACTCCTCTAACTGACACGGGCTACAAAAACGTGACCGCGGGCTAAAAGCAGGAACTTTTTAAAAATTCGTTCGCTTTCAGGTTTGAAAATTATTACTCGCATTTTTTTTTAACTAACAAAACCACACAAGTGTGTATTTTTCCAACGAAATGCAGGCACTCATCAAGATTTATATGGTAATGTCCCATATTTTCACTCATTCCTTCCAACATGGACATCCCACACACATTTATATATTCATATTGAGCTCAAAACTGTTCACTTGGTTAAAAAAAATAACACCGAAAAGAAATGCACACCAACTCATTGAAAATGAAGGCTGCACAAGGCGTAAAAGAAAACTGCAGCCCCGAAAGGGGAAAATGTTTTCACAAATTTCCTGTGTTCCTCCATGACCCGTGACCAACTTACAAACCGCGTATGTTGTGATTTGGCTTTGAATTTAAAAAAAAAAGTCAAATTTGAACACAAACACGCGTTCTTATGCCTTTTCCCCACCGCCGTTTGTTTGGCACACCTACGAAATCCCAAAGTTCAAGATCCTCAACATGAGATTTTTCTTTAAAATATAAAAAAGGGAAAGAAAATGTTAGTCTTTCCCTTCCCAATCAAATTCAAGTACAGCTTCGGGGATATCACAGTGATATCTGGGTATTTCGTACCACTTCACTTTAAAAGGCTGTTGCTGCTGGTCACAGGCACAGAAGAACACTTCGCTTCCCTACGTGGAAGGATTTCCGATTGTAGTCGCATTCGCAGGCAAAGTAGGCAGAGTAGTGGAGCTGACGTCGCTCAGAGACGAGTTTTGCTGTCCCAGTCCAGCGTTGGGGAGAGCACCTTGATTAGTCGCAGAGTTTAGTAAGTTATTAGGAGTGTTAGAATGTCGACTCACTTCTTTTTCGCTCACGTTAGTGCTATTATAACGGTTAGTTTTATCCTGAGTATTGGCCCCTGAGCCAGCAACATGCGACAGACCATTGCCGTTAGTTACGTGGATTAAACCACTGCTTCTCTTCTCATATTCCACCTGAATGCTGTCGCTTCGCACGGTGGACTCGTCATTCTTGGTCCGAATGCGTTTCCATGACAAAACGGCGACGATGAAGAGCAAAATCCCGCCAAATGCAAACATGGAATAGGCAATGGCTGAACGGGCGGTTTCAGGCATTTGCGTGGCCATTTTGAGCTGTGCAATCAGTGGTGGAGGTAATTCTTGGATTCCCTGTTTTGAAGAGAAGCTCGTAAATTCACCCTTTCTTTAACATAATATAGAGAAACTTACGCTGTCGAACCAAAACAGCGGGAAAACCATGTCAGGAATACCAGCGACTTGCTTAATATCAGGCACTCGAGAAAGCATCAGATTAATCTGAACACGCGCTTTGGCTTGTAGCGCAAGCCCCATTTTCTAATCGAATAAAAATGTTAAAAATAAAACTAATCAACTAAACAAAGAATACAGTAGATGCCGCTGATTGTGGTCACGTTTGTCACGTGAAATATTGACAAACGTGATTCACTACACCCACTATTGTTTACTTCGTAACGATTTTTCATCAATTTTGATAGAGATGATTTTGATAGAAATGACAAGATTGGTCAAACCGACGTAAAAGCAGTGTCACTGGTCAAATATGCAGAGTCCAATCACTACTGCAGTTTCGTTACTG
This sequence comes from Lepidurus couesii, assembly GCA_022832235.1. Lineage (NCBI taxonomy): Eukaryota > Metazoa > Arthropoda > Branchiopoda > Notostraca > Triopsidae > Lepidurus > Lepidurus couesii. The sequence continues at coordinate 22,219 of JAGJRP010000506.1, read as the reverse complement.
AACATGTAAAGATTCTTTTGAAATTGATCCTAATATTCGAAATTGTGATTCTAATAACCTATTAAAATGCTATGAATTTTATCATTTTGAATCGGTTCTTTAAAATTTGATCCCATAAAGCGTCTGATTCTAATAACCATAGTGATCACAATAAGCGGCATCTACTGTGTTTTATGTTGTTTAATTTTATTAGTTTTCTTACGGGTTGAATATCGAGGTAGAATTCGTGTTTGCTAGGATCAGGACTCAAGCCTTCGACTTTTTGCACAAGCTCTGGCTCTGCATGCAAGAAATGTGGCCATGATATTGCGATCGGTGAGCCTGGTAGAACCATATCCGGTTAATTACTTTTTTGACTTCCTATTTCAATGGCTGACTTACCGAATTTGCAAGAACTGATGTTAAACAAACCGGTCGGAGCACAAGGCGGCCCATTAGGGCAGTAGCACTTGTTAGGCTCGTAGTGTTCAGGGGAATCGAAGATATGGGGATGGGGTACGAAGCGGAAAGATTCAACGCCATTGTGCACCACATCTTTCTGGTAAATTAAAGGCACAGAGCGGCAAAAATCGGGGTTGAATAATTCGAGCGTGGTATTGCGCTCTACATCAGGTGGGAAAGCTGCGCCGTCTGTTCCTCGCACTTGATTGCATTCATCCGTAGACCAATAAGGCAAACGAGCCTTGCCATTCCAGTTAGTTAGCATTGCGTAATTCAACATGCCATTTACACCCGAATAAGCTGTGTTGACGCCATCCGAAGTGCCGTTTTTCTGTTAAAACAGATACGAGTAAACAAAAATTCGAGTATTTCTCGTAGAATGTAAACAAAATAAGTTAATCAACTTACCCCAACAAAGAGGCCGAAATTGTCGTAAGGCAACACATTCTCAGGGGGCATGACATCTTTGCCCAGTTTGACCAGCGGATCGTCGTAACCCCACAACCATTCCTGAACGGTGTGGGTGGTGAAAGGCTCTTGTTTGAGCACATTCAGCATCGAAGACATGGCGAGACGAACTAACTTCCCGGCGAACTTCATCTGGTTAGCCGCAGTCTGTAAATAAATGTCATAATTTTTAAAACGTATGCTTAGAATAACACTAGCTATGTTATAGTTCTCTTTAAGTGTGATTATTTACTCTTAAAGGAGTGATTTAAAGGCTTACCATCATGGGAATATTGAGAAGGATGACGTTATCAGATTCATCGCCTGACGATAGCTCAGGCGCAAAATGGAACGTTTTCTTGGTCTCATACGACAAGGTTCCGTTGTTATGCCATGTAATGTTCACTTTCTCCCACGTTTCTCTACAAAGGTGTCGAAGTTTTTGTTTATTTAAAAGAAATCCAACACTGTTTTACTGAAACAAGCACTGTCCTAATCCGTCTGTTTGAAGGTAGTTGTTAAACATCCACAAACATGACTTCACAGCTTGGAAATTAAAAACCTTTTTTAAAAAAGTATTGAAAAGTGAAGAGAATATAAAAAGAAAAAAATAACAATTTCCGGTGGTTACTCAATCATTACTTTCAAAAGACGCGTCACCTGCATAGCTTTTGGTCACGCATGACGTGCCTTAGCGGAACTTGCGCGTGTACAATCCAAGTGATTGGCAAAATCTAACTTGTTACAAGATAAGAGCCAAAGCATTTTTTGTTACTTTCATAAGATAATAACGGTGCTAACGGTGCTATAACAACAAGCGACCTTCGCCTCCTTTTTTGTGCTTATGACAAGTCATGCTTGGAAGGAAAACGTGGGCTCGTAGGCTATATGTGCTCGTGGGTTCTCCCTGTCTGTTTCACACTTGGTTGAGCAGGTCTGACGTCACCGTCTTTTTTTTAGCTGTGTTTCTCAGACACCTGAAGAATGTACCGCATGCAAACTAGTCATAAATGTAAGCTTGCTCCAGGCACTGTTTTCTCTTCCAACCTTGGCTTTCAAATGAATTCGTTGATTTTCCCGACGCTGCTGTGGTTGTTAAAAGCTCGTTACTGAGAACGCCAGCTGTCTTGTGTACTGAGAAATAAATACGTAGTGGAATCTACCCCACTTGTCCGTTACCTGTAGGTATATGGCCCCAGTTCCTGTACACGAGGTTTGGCTCCCAGAAGAAACTCTTGGCTGTTGGTCACGTTAAAGAAGTAGACCCGCATTTCGGGCTGAATTGGTGGTTTCCGCCACAGATCAAACGTTTGGGACCCATTCCGGAGTTCCATTTCCTACCAAATAAACCATTAACATCACAAGAGATGGGCGTCTTCCTCGCACAACAAATTTTTCAATTGTTCCCATATTGCGTAGAATTGGAGATAAGGAATTGAGGACAAAGTGGGTCAGAAACGTTGGCAAACAGAGAAATCCGGGATTGCGTGGACAATGAGATGGGTTATGCCCTCAAAATAAGTTTAAAAAATTTAAGAGGACGTGCTTTCACTTCTTCTGGACAGCTCAAGGTGTATCATAAGATTTCTCAACCAGCCGTAGAGGTGAAAGTTGCTTAGCAAAATCTCCTCCTACGAAACCACTAAATTTCACCGGCATCTTAACCGGTTACTTGCGATTTATCGGTTCGTCTAGCCTGAGTTCTGTGTGAACTGCTCCTGAATTTAGGTCAGAATTCCTTTCTTATAGGTCAGGATTCCCTTTCTTATAGTTCAGAATTCCCTTTCTTGTGGTTCAGAATTCCCTTTCTTGTGGATTAAAAGAGAAGGAAAAATATGTCTATCGAAAAAGATTAACCAAGTAAATTCAAGTTTTTAGAAAATGAACTTCAACTGAGTTAATAGTTTAGCACAAAGCTAGGGATGACTATGGGATGAAATTTTTTGGAAGATTGATAAAACTGATATATCTATCTAATAGCGGAAAATTTTCCTGTTTTCCTCTTCTTAAGGCCCGGTGTTACAGAAAACGAGTAATCGTTCAACGTTCAAGTGCACATTAAGAGATTTCCCAGCTTTAACACGGAAAGCTAATCTACACAACGTATACCCTTCGTATATGGAAATTGGAGAAGGGTTCTGGTCAACGTTCGTTTCACAAGTTTACCAAGAGTTGCTTGATTTTGTATTTTTTCTTTACCTTGTGAATGAAAGAATCCACCAGCTGATGAAAGTATAATGTGACCAACACGCCCAACGCGATCGTCATTGCGGCCGTAACCGCTAAAATACCTATGAAAACAGATTAAAATCATTAGCTTTCCTTCCAAAAACCTTTTAAGATTCCAGATAATTTCTTAACCACTTTAAACATGTGTACGCCAAGTATAGAAACATGCTAAAGCCTCTTAAGTGCTCATCATGTAAGTGTTATCTTGTATGCGACCGGATTCCCTTGACAACGAGCGCCGAAGGTCAGGAATGTTTGTCAATACTTTGCGACAAACCTTCCGGCCAACGTCCGTTACTTGTGTGTGCGAAACCAGCGAGGTAACAACTTTTTGCATACGGGTCAAAAGGCCAAGGTAAAATCAATCTTATCTTCGGATTCGCTCACCTGTGAGGGATCGTATTTAACCTCGGATGGTCAGGTATATATATATATTCCTTTTGACCTTGGGTTTTCACAAGCTTTTCGAGCTGTGAGCCTACACTAACCCCCTTCCCCCATGTTACTTTGGGTTGGTTTCGGGCTTTCAAGCATTAGTATGTGAAATGTCCAAGTCTCTGTTAGCTACGGAATACCTGAGCACTGGGCGAAGCTTTTAGAAAGCCCAAGGGGAAGACGCTTTAAATTTTCGTTTTCTGTCATTTCCCCCCTTACTTTTGTGGTCTATTCTATGCTTTTTCTTACTCCAAGCGCTTCCAAAAATTCCAGACTTTTTCTTTCCAAACGAATAATAACACGGATTCGGTATTAACTTTCTCACGACCGAAGTTTCGGTGAGATGACCATTACAACCACGAGACTTTCGATTTTCGTCACTTGCTCGAATTGCGGAAAGACTTGAGGTATCAAGTGAAAAAGACAGGGCGATTCCTCGTAAAAAGGAAAGTGTTCAATTGCGTTATTTATTTAGCACAGAAAGTCACGGAGCGTGGATCTTTTTTTATCGATGTCTAGGTATTGAAAAGTGCAAGTTTTCGTTTTCGTTTGGGCAAAAACATCCTCGTCTAAATTGAATATGCCTTACCTCTATCTATTTTGTATAGCAAAGTAAACTCATGTATGCAAAGTATGTAGCCAGCTTTCGGGGAGCGTTAATGAGTACGAAAAAACTTGTACTGCGACGAATGTAGACGACTAAGGACTATAAAACAACTCACCCAAGCAGATAATGCGTCGCAGACCCATTGTTTTCTCTTTTGTGTAACGAATTTGCCAATTTAGGAGTTTTCCAAATGTTGATTTTATCTCTTCGCAATGAGCTTAATGGATGGTACACCAAACATGCACTTTAACGCAGACACGCAGTAGACAAGTTTTCTTTCAGCAACTCGCTATTCAAACATGGTAACAAGGCGACTAATCTTACAAAGATTCGAACACTAACAAAACAAGTTCCAGCTAGTGCCTGTTGCTGGCAATAACTAAACTGGCGAGCCACGCTGTTGCTCGGGTTGTGGAGAGGCTCGTTGTAGCTGAGCTGTTAGATACTCCACTACGGTTGTATAGTAGTATAACGTAGGGACCGAAAAGTGAATGTGAAAGCTAGAAAGAAGGAAGCATGAAAGAAATATGGATAAAAGGAGAGGGAAGAGATAATGTGCTGGGAAATACGCTGCGTGAAAAGCGAGGAACTTCTTAAATTATTTTTTGTACACCGGTTTTGGGACTTTCAGCTTTACGGTGGACATTAGAAGCCTTCAGCCTTAGAAACCAAAGCTTCGGAAAGTCTGAAAGATTTCAGGCTAGTGATTATAAACCCGTTAGACTAATTCTAAGCTTCTTGAAGGCATTTGTGAAGGACGTGTAACCGTTTTTGCAAAAATTCTTACGCCTTTCTGGAATGTGTTTATTGTATTGTTTGTCCTTAAGGATTACGGGATAAGTGTTTATGTGCGCATTCCACAATCCTCTTCTCAATTTTTTTTCTTTTTTTTTTTTACAGTAAAGAGTGGTTTCTACAATAAAGAAATGGGTGAGAGTAACGAGAATGGAACGGGCACATCATGCCACTCGTCCTTCAACGCTTGATTACGTATTCATTTGCGGGCACCGATAAATAGAACGTTTGATTATGGAAGTCGTAGTGCGAGTTTTTATTAAGCCACGTGAACTAGATTAGGATTAAGTGTCAATGACGAAGTGATTTAGCAAAAATTGACACTATCGTTCCCTTCAGTAACGCCCTTAGGCATACGGGTCAACCTACGGGGACGGGCAACTATATAGTCTCTTTCTACTAACAATCCCTATTATCAAGAGTTCAACTCGTTTAAAACGTTTTGTAAAAACTATTTTAATGCCATCTAGCGAGGTGGAGATTATTATCTTGTAGAGGTCGCAGACACAAAAGGGATTTAAAGTGGTTAAAATTGCACAGAACACGGATCTGTTTTCTTACGTCTTAGAAAATGTACTTACATAAGAGGGAGTTCCATAGGAAATCGTTGGAAAGATGAAACATAGTGTTGGGAACGTCTGCGTAAACGTTTGAATATCGCACGTCACGTCTTAGTTTAGGCATCTTCGTTTTGGTTTGAAATCGGGGACCTGTGAATGGTGAAAGGGGATGTTGAGCACACTGGATACCAAGTTTGTTAACACACTTGGTCAAATCAGACAACATGACTAATCACTTCAACGGTGGACGTTGCTTGGGAAGTCGCCCTGGAATATGCCGTTGTCTAAACGAAGCTGAGGAGAGGAAGTCTTAAGGAACTATGGTGAACAGTTTCAGGCAGTATGGAAATCACGTTGCATAAGAGCTCGGGATGCTCTAGGAAAAAAAAACTTTCTCCAGCTGGGGCAAAGAAGTGTGTTCCCGCTTCCTCCATAATTGCACGCGGAACAGACACGTGCGTTATGACAGGATAACCGGATGTCGCGGCGTGAATGCATCAATAATAAAAACACTTACTTGTCTTCGTGTACTCCTTTTCGTTTTCCTCCTAACCAATCTCGTCTTCTTTTCCTTGTGATGCAGGGTGAAGAAAACGTGATGACAGCGCACAATTATTTTTACGACGTACTGTACCTGTCTAAGTCTGTTTGGTACAATTGGAACGTGCGCTTCCGCAACAATGGCAGATATTATTGAGGTTAGATAATTACAGCGTATACTGATTGAAAACACTTGAAACTAGCTCGCTGCTATTCAGGTAGAGAGGAAGGACTCATTATCGTAGTTCAAAGCTCCGGTTAAACCCCGTTAACCTTCTTGTCTTGCTGCTATCTTCGGTGCCGAGAGGAGACTAAAATGTACACCACCATCAAGTGAATCCTGTTTTGCTACCCACTAATTTCTATTTACAGGTGAACTTCTTCAGAGTCGTATCAGCTGTCCAATGTGTTAAACTATAGAAGTGAACTCGGAACTAGCTCCCACCAATGATCGCTTAGAAAAACGCGTGGACGTCAGTTGCCAAAAGGATCGACACTTCGCACGTTTCTGTACTAGTCAGGCATGGCCCATCACACACCGTATAAATTGCCCTCGACCTCGGACCGGTCTTTCCGGTTTTCAATTTGTACGGGGAACTTTTTTACTATCTTTTGCAGGAGTGAAGAAACCACTCCTCCCCGAGTTTTTCTTTCGCAAACTGCGAAGTCTTTACAGTTCGTGCTTCTCTCTCCAGTCCTGTTACGGAGTACTAACCTACATTTGCGTTTTCAGTAGCGGAGTGGAGTTCGTACAAGCGCAGTCTCATTATATACGCTCACCAAGTCAAGTCTACAGGGTTTGGGAAACGCCCATACGTGGATTATTCTCTACAAACATGATGAGATTTTTTTCATTTTATAGCTTGGCACAAATAGGACGTTCATTGTTGTCAAATGGCATTACCTGTCAAAAATACTGACGCCCTGTGCGTCCGTCGCCTGTGCGCCAAGTGGTACCATAACTCGGAAGTTGGTAAGCAAGTTAGGAAAAGTTAGAAATCGTAGTCGAAAGCAAGCGGGAGAATCGAGTTTCTATGCTGCATCCTTATTAAGATACGGACTGAAGATTAAGACAGATTATTGGAAACCCAATAGGACTTCAAGGCATCGAATTTCCCTTGAGCAGGCTCTAACTTATCAACGTTTGGCTTTTTTTCGCAATCGTAGTCAACCTCCGGCGATGTTTGAACTAGAACCCTTCTTAAGTAGACATTTTCCACCAGGTGGCGTGTTAAGGTGGTTTCGAAACATGTTTCGAAATCACACCCAACAGGTTCTCCGGTCAAGAACCTGGTGGCTAAAACTGACACTAGCATGTTATATTGCTGCAACACGCTCTCTGGGAAAGACTGACAAAAAGGTGTCATGTATTGCGCTGGTGGTTTTTACCGGAGAACTTTAGTTGAAAATTCGAGTTAAAAATTGGTGGTTGGGTTGGAAATAATTAGGTTAGGTTCGGTTAGCTTATCTTAGGTTAGATTAGATACTTTTAACGATTCTCATCAACGAAGGTTGACGAGAATCGTTAAAAGTTGTACTTGGTCGAAAAATTACACACTGACAAGCGCGATACGTGACACCTGCTGGTCAACCTTCGGCGATGCATGAAATAGAAGCCTTGTTAAATAGAAGTATTTGACACTAGGTGGCGCATCGAGGCGGTTTCGGAATAAATCCCGGATTGGTGGGAGTCGCTCTGCTGCTGCCGCTTGCGGAATATGTGTTAGTTGTGATGTGTCAACTCTGGAAGATCTAGGGTCGTATTTTGCCTGCTGTGTTGTGTTAAAATAATTATTATTAGTGCAATGTTGCTATGAATGCGTTTTTGAAACCGGGTTGTACATTTTATCCTACCGTCACTCTTTCATAGGAAAATGCGCGTTCGGTGGAAACCCGATTTTTTACTTTACATCCTTTTGGTTTGTTGTGGTGTGTTTTGCCTTTCTAGCACAAGTGCAGTTGTTTTTGCGTCCAACCCATCAGAAAACACTGCAAGTGTCCAGGCTCCAATTACGTCGCTCGACAATGAAAAGCAGCCCGCTATATTTCAAGAACCAAGCATTTTTAACGAGAATATCTGGTCAGCTCTCTCCCATGAAACTACAGCAACAGGACAGGATTCAAATAGGAAACAAGGTAAAAATTCTATTCTAGCTTACTTTTCAGTTAAAATCTTCGTAGCCCGTAAGATTTTAAGAGAACGAACCACAGTTTCCGTCGTGATAGTATTTTAGATAAAGTCGTTTGGAAGGAAGCGGTGCATTTCAGCCTTATCTTTTATAGAGTAGGCTACTTATGTTACTTTTTTTACATCATGGTATCCTAATAACAAGTGATTCGAATAAATCTGATCTTTGTTATGGCATTATGATAAGAACAGAGATACCCTCGATTCGTTTTTTGGTCCTTCATTTCACTTCTTTGTGTCTTATTAGGATTCTTAACGAGGCTTCCATTAAGTGCACCTTTGGAGCTAATGTGAATGCCGTCTCTCGTTCTAATGAATCTCGTCTCTTTCTTTTCTATGGCAGGTATGAGTCCGTATGCAGCTCGCCAACCGTCGTCGCGTGCGGCACCCGTTCCGACCGCCAACTTGTGTAGTAGTACGGAAGACGTGTCCTGTTCATGTTGGTTGGGCCCATCCGTACCCGAAAAGGACCTGGCAAATTGCGAAGCCATTCGAGCACTGCATAGGACTTTGGACGATGATGCGAACGGGCAAATTGACCTGTCAGAATCTGTCGATGTAAGGCTCTCAACGTTCGAGTTCACTCTTATTTCGACACCTGTTTGCAATCCTTTGGTCCACCTTCCTTGCATGAACCTGGGGGTTGCGCGTGCTTGGTACGAGCTGTATGCCTGTATGGGTTGCTTAATGACGATCTCGATGCTAATGGACGGTTTTCTATCTCTCTCACGTGGGGAAAAGGGATCGCTAATTCACCTTGATTGGCTTCCTTATCACATTCTCGTACGGGTATATGGGTGACACGAGGCGTTTTGATTGGGAATGTTTCGAATGGTAAAAGGGAATTTCCAGCGTGGGCTTCTTTGCATGCTTGAACAGGAGATGCTTGTTAAGCATGTTTACTGCATTACTGTCAACTTTTCCTTTCAAAGGTCCTGGACTTACCTGTAGTGTTGAACACTTAAAGCGAAACCTCACATGCACGTTTTTGTAGCACTTTCCTTTGCTATTTTGGGTCACGTTTTGAGCGAGGGTGGGTGAACGTGGGGGGGGAGGGGGGGAGGATTTTAGCAAATGTGGTTGTACAGCTTGGTTGGCATTCGGGTCACGCGACTGGCCTAAATTTTCAATTCGCTTAATGCAGTTGCCCTTAATTGCAAATTAACTTGGCTAATTTTCGTGTTTGCTTCAATTCTTAGTTTATCCGGGAAGAGTTGGAGATGAAGAACGGAGATGAACGGCGCCAACGACGATTTCATAACGAAGATACGCAGGTGACGGCCAAGGAAATGTGGGAAGCTTGGATAAAGTCGGATGTAAGTTCTTGTTGATTTTTGTTTGGTTAGGAACAAATGTAACACATTTTTCTTGTTGATTCAGGTTCACAATTGGACTGTCGCACAGTGTGTGGATTGGCTCACGTATTCCGTCCAGTTACCCCAATATGCCTCAAGTTTTCTTGATAATGGACTGGACGGAGCGTCCTTGCCCCGGTAAGAAATGGAGTTTGATAAAGCATTGGAAATCCATCTAACGATGTATATTTTTATAATTCTTTTTAGGTTGACGGTTGTAAATAAAACCTTCCTTTCGTCTACGTTGGGCATTAAAGATCAGCAACATAAGCAGAAAATATCCTTGAAAGCCACCGATGCGGTCTTGTTTGGACCTCCAAAAGAGAGCAGTAATGCCATTAAGGATGCCATTTTGATAGGTTTGCTGCTCGCGGCCTTGGGGGGTTGTTATTTTGCGTATTTTATCAATAAACGATCCAAAAAGCACTTGGATAAGCTCACACGAGATCTGGAAAGTCTAGCGACTGCCGAACAGGCCCTGCAAGACTTGCAAGTACGACCAAATTCAATGAATTTTACATCTTTAAATACCTTTATTGCTTTATACCTTGATTGTCGTTGAAATTTAGGAAAAGCTGAACCGAGCACTGGGAGAGCCGAATGTCGGTACTGGGGTACAAGATGTCGTGGACAAGGGAGGTTCAGATTCAGACACGGATCTTCCCCGCAAGAAAGACGAAGAAGTGATGCGCCTCAAAGCGGAGATTGATGTAAAGTCCAAAAATTCCTTTGAGTGAATCTGAGTCTTTTTGTGTGGGTTAGGTTTTACGATATCAGTTGCAGCAAATGCAAGGTGAATTGGAAGATAGGTGCTGGAAAGGGCCACCCGATTTACAGCATTGGCTCCAGTTAACTTACGAATTGGAATCCAAAGCTTACAACAAGAAACGATTATTGGCTGAAAAACAGCTTGAGCAAGCCAAAGAGGCTGTAAGTTACCTTATTTATATTGATCGTTTCAAATGAATGTTGCCTTTGTTCTATTTTCCAGTGCGAGAAGTTGGGGAAGAGAGGCTCCAGTTTGTTTGGAGCTTTTGTTTCAACACACGGACGATCCATTGATGATGTTGACAAGAGTATTATGGAAGCCAGGTAAGCTACTAGATTGTTTATCTCGTAAAGGAGGTGAGTTTAAAAAAATGCATTTTCTCTCTAGATCCGCTTTGACTGAAGTCACGTTGGATCTACAAGAACGAGCCAGTCGCTGGAAACATACAGAGTTGTTGTGTGGTTTTGCCATTACAAATAACCCTGGGCTGCCACATTTGGAAATGTTGTTGCGGAGCGGTGTAGGAAACCGGGGTGGGTATCTTTACGTACCACCAGGATCAAGTAAAAAAATTTTATGCCTTTCGTGGAGTGAAGTGTAAGCACTAAATCAACTTTTGTTTGAATAAAGGTCGCAATAATGGCCCAGGAGAAGATGATGATAGTTCATCCGGGCATAACCAATCTGCAGGTAAACGAGGAACCCTACCGATTTCCAAGCTTGGGATTCAGAAGCTTAAATTTCGCTTGAACGCACGCTAGAAGCTTACGTTGCTTTACGTTTCTTTCGTTATTGGGAATGTGGTTTTTTGTTTTGTTTTGTTTCTTTTTTACGTTACTTTTGCTTGTAAAGTTCGGCATGTGCTTTTTGAAGTGAGGGTAAATTGGGTGCGGAAAAAAATGCTTCTTGTTCGCCTGGCGCTTTGACTGGGCTATGCCTTGCTTCCCTCGCAGTGAAGCATTTGGTATCTACGTCCGCTCTGGTGTTTCTTACTTCGCCTGGGGGGCTTGGTGGACCCACTCACAACCGTTATGGTGACATCACAGGAACCGATGTCCGAGCCAGAACTACTGGAGCCAGGAAAGCGCTTGTTAAGCGCGATAGCACGTCTTCCCTAGAATCTGCGAGTGCCTTGTCCAACCCTTTGGCTTCGGGTCAACTTCACTCTGCTCATCTGCCCTCCATTACAAATGGTAAGTCATTATTTAACTCGTTTTTGCATTATATTTGTGGTATTTATTTTATTTTATTAACTTATCATTATAAATAATGTTTGATATTGTTATTAATTTTAGGTTCAATTCAACTTATGTATTGGTAATAACTTTAAACTTTTTTTTGTCTTTGGCAGGTTTTGCTGGGAGCAGGAAATCGAAATCAAATTCGAGCGTCCAACGTCATTTTGCACAACCGGAGTCGCGAGATCATTACGACTATGGCCAGGACGAAGTGGATTCGGATGGGCCGTCCTTTCAAGTGAAACCCATGGTATCCACCCCCTTGGTCAAAAGCCTTTCGTTGAACCCGTCAGTTCCCAAGCCGTTGCCGAACGCATTTGCTCGCCAATCCGCACCTGTAGAGATGCTGCCAAGTATACCGTCTTCCACTTCTTTGTTGCTCAAATCCAGTCCGACGCTGTCGGAGAGAAGCAAGCGAGCGGTGTCCACCCAGAAATCTTATTCACCAGAAACGGAGCCTTTGCCAACTCAGCCCCGCGTAGTATTTCATTTTATTATAATTAAAATCTTAATTATAGTCTACTTAATTCTAAATTAATAATTTTTTAGGGAATAGTCCGCAATTCACAGTCAGAATCGGCCTTGGATTTGTCGCAGACGGACCGAGCTACATCCCTGACGTCCAGCACAAATGTAGAAGAGCGACTTTCCGAAGAAAACATGTCTGTGACATCAACGGGTAGCACCGACGAGCGCAAAAAGCGTAAAATTAAAATGTTGGGTAGTTTTTTGTTTTCCAAGAATCGAAAGCAAAAACCGCACAAATCGACGTCTTGATTCTGACTTCCCGGGTTTATTAAAAGTGGGCCTTTTTACTTTATTTTGTATTTTGTAAAGCAAAAGCCGTGACATGTTGTGGTCTTCCCGATTGCTTCGGTTTTCTCTGTTTACCCATTTTTTTGTCGGGAGAAAAAGATGGTTTTTTCTTGACGTTGTGTTGTCTACCTAAAAAATTTTTGTCTACTTAGCCCTGGCTATTGTACATGTTACATATAATAATAATAAGGTTTAATTTATACCGGATTTTCCGTTGCCTTGCATCTCGTGGAATCCTTCGCTGCAAGTACAAATAAGAACACCTGTGAAATGTGTCAAAGGCGTCATTAACGTCCTAGACACCTGCAGAAACGGAGTAGTTGATCAACAGAGCTGAAGCTGCAAAGGAAACATGGAAGTTGTGGTCTATTTCCTCGTTGTATGTGTGGCGTATGCTACTGCCTTGGATTACTGCGCTTTGGGACGGGATCACACGCTCTGTAAGTTTAAGGTAAAATTTTTTTATTAAGGGTTTTCGTTTCTATGGTGGATTCTTCGTGTTGTATTAATTTTTTAATTCTAGGTTGACAAGTTTGGTCCAGCATGTAAAAAGGTTTTCCCTGTCAAGTTTAGTGACGAAGACAAGAAAAACATCGTCGACTTGCAGAATGATTTCAGGCGAAGAATCGCCAAAGGCGAATCTCATGTGAAATTACCTTCGGCATCCAATATGCGAGCGTTGGTAAGTACATACGTGGGTTACAGAATCTGAAAAAGGCTATAAGATACCTTATTTTTTTAATTTTAGAACAGGAGTTTTTTTTTGTTGTTTTTTTTTGCTTTTTCTTATTATAGGTTTGGGATGATGAGTTGGCTACTATTGCGCAAGTGCATGCGCAGCAGTGCCTTTTCGATATGGATAGTAACCGGAGAGTTAGTAAGTATTACAACTCGATAATCAAAACTAGCTAAATTCTGCTTGTGCTTCACGAGGTCGTTTTCACGTGGGTCAGAATATCGCCATCTCGCTGGGTTCTTCGCCCATAAGTAAGCCCGATTTTAAATTCGCCGTTCATTCTTGGGCGGAAGGCGAGAATAACGTGAAAATATCGGAAATTTTGTCCTACAGGTAAATGCCCAAGAACAGATTGTAAAAGTTTTATGATATGTGAGAAGTAATGCGTTAAGTGTGTAGACCCAATCCTGAGCCGATGAAGTTTGTAAAACAGTTTACCCAGTTTGTATGGGCAAAGACGTACACAGTTGGATGCGGAGTTGTTTCGTACTATGATTCCACGGTAATAACAGAGGCGGCTTATACGTATAAGCTTTTCGTGGTGTGTAATTATGGTCCTGCTGGTAATAGCAAAAGCTTCCCTGTCTATATCCCAGGGAAGCCTTGTTCAAAGTGTCCGAAAGGTACGGTATGCGATGACGGTTTGTGTGCAATCAAAGTAGCAAAGAAGGAAGAGACTACTGAGCATTCCGAATTATAACGTTGAAATATATAGTATACTATTGACTCGCTGAAAGAGTGTGGCGATATCTGGTCTTAAAAGCATTAAAATCTGCCGGTCGCGGTAGTTTTCGCTACGGCACTCCGGTGTAAAGGCAGGTTTGGCGAGTTCGCTGTCTCTTTGCTTTATCCTATTAAAATTTTGTGAGCCTGTCGTCCTCGTGTCGGGATCCGTCGTCCTTCGGTCGAGAGTACACCGGGGTCCTTGACAAGGACCCCGGGGAACCTCTGGTTTAACCTTAGAGTTAACCAGAGGTTGAAACCTTAGGGGCTTAGGCAATTGGGTTTAGAAGTTCAAACTTTTAGACATTGGAAGTTCAGTGTGGCTCGCGGTTCACAGCTTAGTCCTGCTCCTGATTAGCTTGTAAACAGAGTTGGCGAGGAAAACAAACAGGTGCTGGAAAACTCGTTTTAAATGTGTCTCAATTAGTTATTAAGCAAACACACCGTTCTTCAGCTAGTTTTGGAATTACGCAATATAAGAACGTAATGAGCAAGCTAAGGAATTCTAGTATCGTCATTGGTGCTCTAACGCTGTTTTTTGCCTCGTTTGCGTCATCTGATCTCGCTAGCCGTTATACTAGTCAACGTCTTGTACAGCTCAAGTAAATCCAAGTCAATAATTATTATTGTACAGCGCGCAGAGGTGAATTATTTTTTGTTGGATTGCCTCCAGAAATGAAGTCAAAAGTATGTTTTACCATGCCTATGACGGTTACATGAAGTTTGCCTATCCATATGATGAGTTGCAACCCATCTCATGTAAAGGAATAGACACATGGGGAAGGTATACTTACTTTAGTCTGTCTATTTTCAGTATGGAATATTTAGCGAACATATTTTTAGCTATTCTCTGACACTAATTGATGCCATGGACACCCTTTTGGTCATGGGAAATTACTCTGAATTTGCTCGCGTTGCTAAAACTGTCGCGCAGAGACAACACTTCGATGAAAACATCAACGTTTCCGTTTTCGAAACCAATATCCGCATTGTGGGTGGCTTACTAAGTGCCCATATCCTTTCCCGCAAGTAACTCCTTTCCAATCTAGCTTTTAATTGTTACAACAACGTTTCTTTCCTTTTAATAATTTGGGCTGGGATTCCTTTGGATCCTGGTTGGCCTTGCAACGGGTCTTTACTACGCTTGGCTGAAGACGCGGCCCAACGCTTATTACCCGCTTTTGAATCCAATACCGGAATGCCGTATGGCACAGTCAATTTGCGGTATGGAGTCCCTGATGGGGAAACCCCAGTTACTTGCACAGCAGGGGTGGGAACCATGATTGTGGAATTTGGCACCCTCTCTCGTTTAACCGGAAATCCCATTTACGAAAAAGTAAATAATTGCCTTCAATGCAAGCTTGGTAAATATATCCCATTTGTGTCAATAGACTGCTATGAAGGCACTAGATGCTTTGTGGAAGCATCGTTCAGCGCTAGATTTATTTGGCAACCACATCAACGTGGAAACGGGGCAGTGGGTGGCTACAGATGCTGGCATTGGAGCGTCTGTCGATTCCTACTATGAGTACTTGGTTAAAGGAGCGTCTCTTTTCCAAAACCCTAAACTCATGTCCATGTTCACGCGGGCTCATCAAGCTGTGCAAAACCACGTGCAAAAAGATGATTGGCATTTCTGGGTAACCATGCACAAAGGGTCTGTAACTTTGCCCGTGTTCCAGAGCTTGGAAGCCTTCTGGCCGGGGCTCTTGGCCATGGTAGGAGATGTGAACGCAGCTTTAAGGACGTTACATAATTATTACCAAGTATGGAAACAGTTTGGTTTCATGCCTGAAATGTACGACGTTCCTTTGGTAAGTTTTGCGTAATATCGTCCTGCTGTGAATAAAACTTTATTGTTTTGTAGTCGGATGTAAGATCCAAACGAGGAGGATATCCCTTGCGTCCCGAATTTGTGGAATCTCTCGTGTATCTGTACCAAGCCACCAATGATCCCATTCTGCTAGAAATGGGGGAGTCTGTCATGCGCTCTATACAACATAGCGCTCGTACCTCTTGTGGATATGCTACAGTAATAATCTTTCCTTAATTTCAAAGATCCTGGTTGTGAAGTTAGGTCTTTTTAGATTAAAGACGTCAAAGATCATCGAATTGAAGACAGAATGGAGTCCTTTTTTCTGGCTGAAACCACGAAATATCTGTATTTACTCTTTGACACGGAAAACTTTATCCACAATTCAGGAAGTTCAGGATTTCTTTACAGTGGGGGTAAAAGCGAATGTATCTTGGACGCTGGTGGCTACATCTTCAATACAGGTATTAAAAAAAAGAAATAAAAAAAAGGAAGATATGTCCATTTGCCCCCAAGGAAAAAGTACTGAATTTTCTAATATAGAGGCGCATCCTATTGATCCTGGAGTGTTGGATTGCTGCTCAGCCAACCAGCAAGACTTTTTGGGTGATATGATTGATTCCCTTTCATCTAACCCGTTTTCAAAACAGTACCAAGTAAAGTTTTATTCGATCATCTGTAATTGTACTGTAAACTAGTAATGCAAATATTTTTTAAGGATGTCAAAGACCCGCGAGCCATTACTGATGTTGAAGAAGACTATTCGTCATTATCCTGCAAAGCTGCTACATTCCTTTCCAGAGTCTGTGTCATGGGAGAAGTGTGTTACTGATATACACGTATATATTTTCACCGTTTTTAACCTTTGCTACAGGTATCTAAACCACTAAAATAGCGTCTAGGAATGATTCTGTTAACTACTGTACAGCAAATGCAGCACTGGTTGTCTAGGGCGACGCGCATAAAATCTTTTGCACTTCTGTTTAATAGGCAAATCTTAGTTTAGAAGAATAGCCCAATTTGTCTAGATTGGGTTGGCAAGCAAAATTGACCATTGGCGGTGGGCCACACAATAGGACCAGAGTATCAGGACCGGGGGGTAATAAATGCTCTGCAATCATCTCGGCAGACACGAAGCCAGTACTAAATTTCCAGCCTAAAAAGTACATAATTTTTTATAAACAGAAAGTGGGGAAATAACTATAACTATATGCATACTTTCATCAGGCCTGTCTACAGTGTACCACAGCTTTAAGCGATCAGGATTCTTGTCGCGAGCTTCTTCGAGTTCTTCCTTTAAAAGGATATCCGAAGGTGTTTGATTGGCAAACAAAAGAGCCATTTCCGTTTTATCTTCGGGGTCCTTGAGAATTTGCCGAATCAATTGCAGCATAGGAGTAATTCCAGTGCCACCTTTTCGTGCAAAAGTTACTTTGTTTAGGGCACCACTTGGACAAAAAAGGTCAATCTTACCAGAAATCATGTTGAGCTTGCTGGCTTGAACAAGAGAAGCTGGCGCCTGTTTTTCGGTTTTGATCGCAAAACGGCTCTTGCCTTCGTAAACCAACAAGCCAGAAGGCCCACGTACATCAACAACTTCCCCAATAGGCAGGCTTTCTAAATACTGGCTTAGTTTTCCACCTTCTGGGAATTTAGGGTGCACATTACGGAAGTAGACCTACATTAAAAGAGATTTCCACATTCAGTTCGTTTTTTTAGGGAGAACTGTACCTTGACGACCAGATCCATGTAGCCCTTGTCATCATCACTGGTTACTGGGGTGTAGGGGCGAATTACCAGTTGGCCACCAATCCTAGCTGAAAGGTAGACGTGTTGTCCCACCGGTAAACCCAATACGTGTTCAGAAGAGGGTAGAGCAAATCTGAACCGGCGTGTATCGTGGCTTATAACGTGTTTTTCAATTAGTTTCAAAGGGTATTTGGTTTTGGGGTCCTGAAGCGCGACAGGATTAGTCCGCTTTTTCGCAGAGTCACTGGAATTACTCTGAGAGAAGCTTATATATAACTTGGTAAAAACTGCTGTGCATACTACTACGCCTACCCCGAGTAGTATGGGGGAGACCTAAGAATTTAGAAAACAGAATAGAATGAAATTCAAATTTTGAATTGTTTAAACTGTCATTTGATGCTCACCTTAGCTAGGGAATCCATTTCCGTATTTCCGTGTTCACAGCTTCCCATACGGTAGAAAGTAGAGTAGTTAGTGGATTATACTTTCACTTCTGTTTTCCTATATGGTCTTTTCCGGCAGGTGGTGCATTCATGACCGCACCCGCGGATCACGAGTTTGGGTTAATAACCGACTAGCAAGAGACGTGGATTTGTTTACGTGTCTGATTATTATGGTCGGGGGCCGATGAGTAGTTAGATTTTCAAGACTNACAACGTTCAAGTTTGAGAGCTCAGACGTAAGTTTATTTGACGTATTTAGTTTAGAATAAAAACGGTTAATATAAACTTGGTTGGTCTGTAGGACGTGTCCATTGATGGATTAGAAGGAAACTTAAACATTCCTTCTACTGGAGCCGTTGTTAGTAGCGTTCTTGGGGAGAAAGACTTCAATACGTTGGATGAGCCCATCAAAGATACAGTGATCCGGGATCTGAAAGCGATTGGCTTGAAATTTACACATGTTCTGTATCCTCGACAGCAAAAAAACTTGTTGGCAGAGTGTAAGTTTT
Source organism: Lepidurus couesii (assembly GCA_022832235.1). Taxonomy (NCBI): domain Eukaryota; kingdom Metazoa; phylum Arthropoda; class Branchiopoda; order Notostraca; family Triopsidae; genus Lepidurus; species Lepidurus couesii. The sequence goes on along the minus strand of JAGJRP010000506.1, from coordinate 3,826 downwards.
GAAAACTATAATTTATTTAATCCAGTAACAAGTGACATCCTGTGTGTAGGGGATTTATGGGGACCTTTGATCCTTTGCAACGCTATGGCTCTGTAAGCTCAAGTAAATGTGAGGTGAATTAGCCGTTTATTTGTATGCTTTATTTAGCCTGCTTCAGGAAGGATCTTCAGTTGATTCCCAGCATAGTGGAGGGCCAGAATTTGCCCAAGTCTTCGTTATAGTATGGATAGGTGCCATGGTAGCCACAGTTAACATAAAATTATTGGGAGGAGTCATGTAAGGGATAATTTTCATTGAGAGTGTATACTATTATCAGTAACAAACTTTTGGTTTATCCATAGTTCGATCTTCCAAAGTATCTGCGTTCTTGGCTATTGTCTTTTACCCTTAACGATAGCTCTCGTAGCATGTAGAGTTATTCTTCTGGCCCAGCAAACAACGTTCTTGTTTATCTTACGATTTATTCTGACTGCTGTTGCACTAGGTTGGGCTGTTTGGGGTAAGTTGGATGTTGTCTTTAGTTAGATCCTTTGTTTTAATATAATTCCGTTTTAGCTGCGGTTAAATTCCTAGGGAGCTGTTGTCCAGTGAAGCGAAAGCTATTGGCCATTTATCCAGTATTCCTATTTTATTTCGTAATAGCTTGGACCGTTGTCTCTCGTTCAAATGAATAAATTTGAGTGTACAGTGTACACAAGGTTCTTTCTGTTATTGTATTAAATTCAACTATACACCTTTCGCAATATTTAAAACATACTGTCCGTCAGTAGCCTTTTCTCCCACGAAACCTCTGTCTGGCATCCAGCTTAATAACACAGAAAGCTCATAAGTTGTGTGACTCGAAAAATAATTAGTTAAAGCCTACCAGCGAGCGTTTGCATTCAAAGAATGTAACTCGTAGCCTGTAGCATTCATCAGGAACTGACGGATCTTTCGAAATAAGGCATTCCTTAGCGGATTTGTTTAACTATAGTTTCAAGAGCAACACAAATGAACATCAAACTTGTCTTTCAAAATCTTGAAAAATAAGACGTTTTTTTTTTTTACTTTTGTAACGCAATCAGACTTCAGTAAGCATTCTTTAAGGTCATCCCTCAATCCCGCGCAGGGGCTTTTATCTTCCGATTGGGATGCTTCTTGATAAACCTGGGGCATTACGGTCAGAAGTAAGAGTAAGGGTCAAGTACCAAATAATTCGACTAAATCAAGAAGCGGCCAGTTAATGAAGGAATTAGTGCGAAAACAATATATCTCAGACAAATTGTAAAGTAGCACTGCAGGTTAGCCCAACCGTTTCTTGTTTACATCTGAAATCATCAAACATTTAAAGTGGATTCAGCTATGTTGGAGGAGGTGCCTAGCGATCCGCAGCAAACCATATCAGTGTCAACTAGCTTGTGTCCATCCATGTGTCCATCCATGTGTCCATCCTAGCTTGTTGCTCTCGTCTGGCTAATTTATGCTGGCTATTTTTTACAGGCATGTTGCTGCAAATTATACCTTAGAAATAGATATTTTATTTGAGAATTCCATCGGATTTGAACAGCGCGTGTTACTGAAATAGCCACAAGAGGCGAATCCGAATCAAAGGCGACATGAAGAACATCCTCGGGGTCAGCTACGGCGGCGGCGGAACAGGGGAAGGGGCGAGGCACTCAATTTTTCACGATTTTTTAAGGAAATATAATAATAATAATAATAGTAAAAGTAATGCAAGTTTCTGGAGTACAAGGTATGGTTGTAGCCAAACCATCATATTTTTATAAATCGAACAAAAGATGGATGTTACGCACGAGTACACACCATGGTACAGTACACCAGCTTCGTTCATATGTTGCATTTATAGAAGTTTCCACGCCTTCACAATATAAGCGTTTGACCAAGTGGATAACACGCACGACAAGGGACCAACAGATCCTCGGTTCGATTCCCGGTCGATGCACTTTATTTCGTCGAAAAAACGAAATATTAAATGGCTCCTTTTCTCTGTACCTTATGCCTTCCCTGCAAGCTTCTATTCCTATATTTGAAATTGTGATGCTTCGGCATTATGAGCTCGAATATTCGGGATAGGAAAGCGAACAGGGAACAGGGGAAGGGGCGAGGCTTTCAGTTTTTGACGATTTTTCAACCCTTAATTTAACATTATTCCTTATGGAGAAAAGCCCTGAAAAAGCTTTCCTGGCTCAAAAAGAGACCACGCCCCCTTTTTTGGCCAATCCACCAATAGGATTCGTCCTTTTGGTGGAGGCCACACCCCTTTTCGCGGATTTTACGAAAAATCACGCAAAAAATTCCAAAAATTTCGCTTTTATTTAAAAAATTGCACAGTAAAAATAAAATTTTTCAAAACCAGATTTTACGGGGAACGTTTAGGGTACAACAAATGAGCAAGTAAGAAATTTCGGGGGGGGGGGGGGGGCACACAACGAAAATTCCAACGAATTTGGAAACTGAGCTGTTTGGAGGGATACGTTTTTACAAGAAAGGTAAAAAATTGGGAAAATAAGCGTTACAATTCTATTAAATTAAAAAATTATACGAAATGTTGACCCTAAGGCTGCTACGCTGGATATCGGGAATGTTGCAATCTTGCCTCAACGAACAACAGCCGCAGTTGGGGAATGGTTGAACAGGTGAAATGTAATGCAAATAACCACCAGATTGACAGCCAGATGAAACAGCAGATTGGTATGTGGAAAAGCAGCAAGGATTCTTATTCTGGGTCGTTCAATTTTCTTCTCCTCTTTCTGTATATCCAAACCGAAGGGGTTCGCAGCTCGGTAATAACTTCATACACTCCGACCAATCGGTTAAAATTTTATGCGACCTTTACAATTGAACACCTTATCTGTGTAAAACTGTGAAAACCAAGGTACCGAGTTATTAACCGATTGACTAAATCAGAAGGCCACGAACGTTAATCAACACCTATAAAGGTAAATACATTATAGATGTGAAATACATATAAATACCGAGCATATTATGTATTACCAAGAGATCTGCACACTTATACGTATTTATTACGTATTTCGGCGGCGCGCGAAGGCTAAGACAAGGGTTGAGTGAAGAGGATATATGATGATGATCCGGTTCGGCAGCTGGAGAAATCACCAATGATGCACTGATTATCTTCTATAGGAACGTCTTCGCTATTAAATTGCAAGGTAAGAGCACAACGGAGCTCCACTTAATCCTATTATAGCCAATACATTAATAAAAGAAAAACGTAATTCATTCAAATTAAAAAAAATACAATGAACGCCATGACGAAATTTGGTGAACTTGATAACTGCAGCTTACAAGAATCATCGTCTTCTTCATATTGGATGGAACTTGGCGTCATAAAGGCTTTGAAGACAGTCATTAGTTGTAGAGCAGTAGATCAAAAGGATCAAAAGGATTGCCTATTGAGGTAAAAAAAAAATCATTAGTACACAGTAAATACATAATATTAAGTCAAAACTTACTCCGCTTCTTCATTCCCACAGTCCAACTCAACCCTGGCCTGCCTGTCTTCCATCGGGAACCAAATCCAGCTAAACCACGCCCTCAAACCCCAGAAAAGCCTCCGTTGCTACTATTTAAAGACCTAACATGTAAAGACCTAACGAATAATGGGCCAACGGACGCTTTTCTGCCCCCCAGAAGATTAAATTGCAGCAAATCTTTACGCGATTTACCGCAACCTAGCCTCCCAGCATACCTTGTGCCCTCTGGGTCTCCGGTTCCATCACAGAAAGGGCGAATCCGAATCAAAGGCGACCTGAAGTACATCGGCGGGATCAGCTAGGACGGCGCGCAAAGGCTAAGGCAAGGGTTGAGT
>JAGJRP010000505.1:0-41483 GCA_022832235.1 Lepidurus couesii | reverse complement strand
AACCACGAACAACGACGCTGGAACAGGCTGTTCCTCGCACAACAGTCGCACAGCACAGTTGTTCCCTCATTGGAAAAGGGCTATAGTATAAGCTGGGCATATCCCTAAAGTGACTTGCCCAGCTAAAAACACACGGTAACAAAACCCGCATTGTGTTAATAAATTATAGGTGCAGCTGGTTAATTCTAAACGCCATACAAGCAACAAAACAGCTGGAAGGGTACAAAGAGCAGAATTGAAGTAGACTTTCAATCAACGACCTTTGCAAAACTCACGTCTACGGTCTAGTAACAGTACCCGTGCTGGACCCCTTTCCGACTCACCCCTCCCCCAAATCCGCTAATCTAGACCACAATAGTTTTAAAGGTCAGCCAGCTTTACTTTGAACATTTAATGAAATCTTTGTTCTTTTACCGCCTTCACCCAACTGGTTGCACAAGCTGCGCAGGCCCACTTTATTCCTATAGTAACATATTCTACCTTTACCCATATGAACCCGAACCCTTCTCTTAAAGTAAATACCAACATTGGACAGGCAATACTTGTTTATCCCGTACAGATTTCCCTCTTCACATGTTCTTGGGGAAAGTTTTTGGGTCACATGGTCGTCACGTGCGCGACCTTGAACACGACGAAAGCTTTCTCAGATAACCGGCTACCTCGCCAAAACTACTCAAGGCATGGCGAGGAAAAGGCCGAGCATCTGCATAGTACTGCCTTACAGTTCACGCCAATAAGTCAACGCTTAACGTAGCGAGTCAACTAAAATATAATCGGAAAAAACTTTCCACTGTTTCCAACTCGGGTCGACCTTGAGTTTAGCCACACTAAGGCAATAATCTTCTACATCTACGCTGCCAGGCCTGAAGTCTGATCTCTGCACACCAGACAGGACGTAACCTGTTTTTGTGCTCTCAAACAATCATCAAAGGCACAACCATGTCAGGGAAAGTTGAAGCCATAACGGTAAGCCAAGTCCTGCTGTATGCTAGCCTTATTAAACTTGCATTTACTAGATTTCCGACAACTATGTAGGTTATCCTTTAGAAGCATTCTGCATACCAAAACATTACGAGGACGACTTGAACGATGTTATGATTCCATCTGGACTCATTCAAGACCGGATTGAACGCTTGGCGAAAGACATTTTTACAGAGTTTGGTCAAGAACCTCTCACTGCCATATGCGTTTTAAAGGGAGGTTACAAGTTTTACACGGATCTTTTAGACAAACTGAATCGTTTAAACCGGAATCATGCCGATCGTTCGGTTCCCCTGTCAGTTGACTTTATTCGTCTTCGCAGCTATCACGTGAGTTGTTTTCTAAAAAATAAAATAATAAATTAAATTAACGAGCGTCTTTGTTTAGAACGATTTACCTGGTCAGCTTGAAGTCATTGGCGGCGATAGCTTGGACGGAATAAGAGGCAAAAATGTCTTGGTTGTTGAGGACATCATCGACACGGGTCGAACCATGATCAAGCTTTTGGATTTGTTACAATCTTACGAACCCAAATGCGTCAAGGTTGCTTCTTTACTGGTCAAACGCCAGCCGATATCGAATGGCTACCGTCCTGATTATTGTGGTTTCGAAATCCCGGACAAATTTATTGTGGGCTACGCCTTAGACTTCAATGAACACTTTCGTGATCTAGATGTAAGTATTAAATATATTTTTAGTGCAATTGACTAATTATCCTTGTTAATCAGCATATTTGTGTTATTAACGATAACGGCCGCAAAAAATATTCCGCTCCATGAAAACATAGTTTTGCACGAGATGGGCACTGCATTCAAGTAACATACCATTCCTGTTGAGTGATGTGACTTTTGGAAATACACGATTTAAAAATATCTCTAATAGTTTTTTTTGTCTGCGTTTTTCCTACTACAATTTCGTCGTCGTAAAATAGTGTGCAATGTATACAATTTAAAAAATTACTATACAATAGTATTTGCGTACAAGTGAACTTGCACCAAGTTCACGTGGACGAACTGGATGGAAATTGTAAAACCGGTCCTTTATCGATCCTTCCATTGACCTCCAAAAATATGTCTATTGTGACGTTACATGGCAAGGCTATTTGCTGCGATTGGCCGCAAAAACGTGCCATGCTCTGACGTCACATAGCCTCATGCCTGGGATTGGTGTGCTACAGTCGCCCGATCCATCGGCGCTCACTACATGGGAAGCTGGCGCTAAATATTGAAGCAGACACGTCTGCGAAAGCGTATGTAGTGCTACGTGATATTCTTCAAGCATTCGCTGTTTTTGGTGATCGTTAGGCCTTTAGGAACTTGGTCTGGCAAAAATGCTCACAACAGTCTGACCACTCCAGAAAGGTGCATCAGGAAACGTTGTTTTTCACTGCTGAAGTATTGTGTCAAACCGGGGACATGTTGTCTATAGGGTAAGTCTTATCGTTACAAGTTTCTTAGAAAACCGCTTAACTTGTATATCTTCTGCTTTAGTAAACTAACGTTAAACGGTTTGAATAATTTATGGAAACCGTGTCTATTATTCGCCGCTGGCGCATCCTTTACTCTCCTGCATAAACTTATCATTCTTCAGCGACCAAGTACGCTAAATTCCGAACAATGGGTGGATTTTCTATTGGAAGAATGGTGGCTGCCTCCGTTAGTAGGAGCCTTGGCAGGTACTTGCTCTTATATGAACAATACAAAAAACAACTAATAAAATATCTTGTCATCTACAGCAACATTAGGTCTACTCTGCCCGAGCTTAGAAGAGTATTTAGGAAAATCTCCCACAAATACTCCAGATTGGAGTGGTGTCTTAAGGTGTTCAGCCTTGTTCGTAGGAATCAATCATGCGTCTGCCAAAGTTGATTACCCATCAGAACTTCAAGTAAACGATGCCAAACAAAACAAAGAACGGCACAAAAACTAACCTGACTATTTTTGTAGTTGACATTTACATTGGCAGCATTGTGTGCAGCGCTTTGGTGGACGTTCGATCGTTCTGCCGCAGGCTTAACGGCTGGACTAGGGTCGGCTATATTCGCATCCTTGTTGCACATTTGGGTCAGTAGTACGGTTCCGGCTCTTATCCGACCTCCAGAACGTCTCAAGCTTTGGCTTCCCTTTGTCGTCTTCTCTGGGGGCATCACAGTCGTGACCATGGGACGGCGAATCATTCGCGATGGAGTACTGAGCGCCAAGGCGCACACTGACTAGAAGAGTTCGAGGCCAACATCCTCTTACTTTGCATTTCCAACTGTGATCGCACTCATAGTGCGTGTGCAAAACTCATACAAGCAACCTGAAGAAAGAAACACTTTTTACGTATAGAAAGTCTTGAACAAAGTATAACTGTTGTTTAAACCTGACACTTGAAATACAAAGCTATTTGAATTTAGAAATCCTCGTTCAGTTGTATTCTTCTAGAGCCCCTCGGCCGACAAGACTCGATCCACCAAGTGCACTCGCTGTTGCAACTTGGCTGACTCCTCCGCTGGCATCTTATCAATATTTTTCAACAGAAAATGATGCAAAAACAGCCTTAAACCTTCTCTTAATACGCGAAGTTTATCAGTGCGTAGTTTAGTAAACGAAGTTTGCAAACTGTCTTCAGTAGCTTGTAACAAATAGGAAAGCAAAAGTTGCCGCGTAAACCGCAATAGCGTCCGATCCATGGCCGAAAACTCAATCGCCTTCAACACACTCAGTTGTAACGCTTGAGCCGACAACAAGAAGGCAGTAAATTTGGCCAAATTAGACATTTGAAACGCTTTGAGCTCCACGATTTCACGAAATTTGTCCCATAGGGCAAACTGCAAGTTAAGCTGGTATTTTCTGTCCGTGAGACAAAACTTGGACGCCAAATGTGCGTAGTAGGGATTAAACTGCTTTTCTTGCAAGGAACAATGTAAAATTACATGGAGGATCTCTCGCTCTTGGTTTCCTTTCAAGTCTAGGCGCATGAGCCGTTGGAAAGCTTCCAGGAAGTCTTCGGCTGTCATGAGGATGCAAAATATCCCTCGACGTGCTTCGGTATTCATCCGCTGCTTCCGGGCCAATACGAGCAACTCGGCGCTAAATTTGGGCGTACCTGACGCAGCACTGGCTTGATTACTGGCCGTTTTCGACTCTGGACCATGCCCTTCCCAAGCTGATCCTACCACCCACCATCTTCCACGCGAATTGGCCGACAACAGTTCATGGTAATGAACTTGCAACGGGGTACTAGATACCCCTTTTCGAATCAAACCGCGGTTCAGTTTCTTCAAATGTTCCACATGGGTGTAATCATAGCCCGGGATCTTCGCCATATGATTGTTGCGGATAGCCATAATGACTTCAAGCATGAATTTGAGCCGAGACTGATCGGTAGACGCCATTTGTGATGCTTTCGTCTGCACCGAAACGATGAGCTGTTTTAAGGACGTGGGATCGTCTTTGCGTAAACCAAAGCCAATGGTCCTGAAACCCAACAATGCGAGTTCCACATCCTTTTCTTCAAATCGCTCTACAACGTGGTTCATGATATCGTACATCAAAGTATGACCTACGACTTTGAAGTTGTACATATGAGCAAGCAAAAGCAACAGGTTGTCCTGCTCTTTTGACTGCACATTTGTGGGCTGTGTCTTGTATAGCTCGTCAAAGAGTTTGACAATATTTTCTAACATCATAGCGCCAACTTCCATCCCAACATTGGCATGAAGCACAGAGAGAAGCAAGGCATGTTCTTGTGTCAGTCGTTCTGGCGTTAAAATGGGAGTAATTAGCGAGTCGAGAAAGAGTCCGCTAAGGACTTTATGCATAGTTTGTCGTGAATGCTTCAAGTATAATTCTTCAATCTGGTTGGCAATAGAGGCCATGTTATTTTCGGCTAAGCGATTCAACAAACCTTTCAAGGTACGTCGCAACAAAGTGTCATCCGTATCTTCAGCCTGGCGGCGAAAAGGTGGAACGTACCGGCCAGTTACAGTGTCCACGGGCTGATCAGCCTTGATGACGTTACCAGCCTTGTCTCTCAGACGACCGTAAATATCTTCCCAAAGTTTGCTTTCCGGTTTTTCAGTCTCTTCGATATCTTCCTCAGATTCTTCGCTACCGCCCGAAAACTCTTCCTCTTCCTCGTCCATTTCAAATGTAACTTTCTTCTCCGATTTCTCCCTCAAATGACCTGGTAGCTTACTTCTTTTTTCTTTCGAGGTCGAGGAATACTTGTCATTTGTGTCCATAACATCGTTGTCCTCATCGTATTCATCGCTGTCCTCATTACTGTCCGCACCTAGGCCTTCTTCATCGAAAGAATCCATTTCCTCACTCAATTCCTCTTCAACGTCATTTTCTTCGTCGTTTTCTTCTTCTTCGTTCTCGTTCATGTCTCCATCAAACTCGTCGTCACTACTTTGACTGTCAATAGGGCCAGTTTTGCTTGTTTTCGCTTTTCGGGCAACAAGTTTCGTTTCTTTCTTTGCAGGTTTTCCGACAACAGCTGCCAAGTCATCTTCAAAATCAACTTCAACATTCCCAAAATCCATTTCTTCTTTAGCGATTTTGCCACGGGTTTCCTCGTCGCACAAGTCCAGTAAATCTAAAACAGAACAAAGGAAATACATAAGTTCTTACGCTTAATGTATATTTCAAAAAAGAAAACCTACAGTCAAGCCCATCTTCAACAAAAGACTTGGGTAATGTCTTGCTTTTCCTCTTGTTCAGCTTCAAATGCTTCTCCATTTGCTTAATGATCTTATCTTCATCTTTATTGGCAGTCCGCAAGAGGCGAACACGTTGGCGTTTAGCTTCCTTTTCTTCCCTCTTCTTCTTTCGCAATTTTGCTTCCTCATCTTCTTGTTTTTTAGCAACTTGTAAAGCTTTCTTTGGAGTAGGTTCTTTGACTTTATCCTCTGGAAAGTGCTCATCATCAGGGTCACTAGACCCCTGAATGTCGTCCGCGTCCTGGAGGGCTACATGTTTACCGTACTTTTTCGCATGCTGCTCCTGTCGATTTAGTTTTTTCAGCTGACGCTGCTGTTTTCTCGCTTGCTTCCGAGTTGTAGGTTTGAATCTCTTCTGCCCCTTTTTGGGCTTGTTCGCAGTCTCTGGAGATGCTCCGCACAGGTTTACTACATCAGCTTTAGCTTTACGAAGGTATGAAGCGTCTACCCCTTTACTATTCGACGTTCGTGGCGGGGCCTTTGTTTTTGAATGATTTGTGTGCTTCATAACAACATGGGCAACGGAGCCTGCAGATAGTTCCAAATAATTGCAAGTTAATCAAGGATAGACAATGAGTTTTTGTCAACTTAATTTCAAGTTGAGTTAGCTTAACCTCACGCAAAATACAATATATGAAGGCATTAAGCTTGAGCTGGACACAAATCAAGTACATTTAGTGATTTACTCACGTGTTGGACATTTTATTTCAAAACACTAAGTAATGAAACACGACCTACGAAAGACAGGAATAATAAGCAGCGAATCGCTAGATACTCAGCGATCCATAGTTTCCTGAACAAATGAGCCTACTGGTACCTTACTTGATAAAATTTCTTTTTGGTAACTTCCGGAAAATAGTTATCAGAATAGAACTAAAATAAAATGCCAATAGATCAATACGTTCTGCATGAATAATTTGGCTTTGCTTGGTTGACCGGGACAACGCAAAATACCGCATAAAAAGCGAGAGACGAAGAATGTGACCCTTTGCCTATCATGTCGTTGTCGCTCGCTCTCCTACTTTCAATTCATCGAATCTTTTTCTGAGCTGCTGTGGTCAAGCTTGACTGAGCGCAGCAGGTATTTCCCGTCTACAGCCTTCAGGTGTGAAAACGCCCCGGCTAACGGAGATGGATGGGTTGCCAGCAGTAAAGCACTACCACCGCCTTCCTTTCCGTCAAATGTCTTCCATCGACTTCTTACGGCCAGTGCAAAGGATCAAAAGAGCTTGTCGCATCCAGAAATCGCCGCTCAAGTGTGATGGAGCGTTTACGTGGATTATCGAACACGGACAACCACGACGAACATGTCGTCATTCAACATCGGACAAACTCTTTTACAAAAGAGCACAACCACAACCGGACAACCAAACTCCGGAGGGAATACGAATATCCAAGCGGAAACTAACGCATTTTAGCTGCTGTGCAACATGTTCTCGTCACTTGCTTGTCAAATGTTCAAGAATTTAAGGAGCGTACGCTAATTTCATCTTTTGAGGTGCAAACATCAAGAGACAATAAGTACTGAACAGGTGGTCGCGATATTTTCAACACCTACGGATCTAATAGGACCCGCATGTCCGGGTATGTTAAAGTTCTGAACAAAATACGTATAAGGAGGCGGGAATGATATGATAAGCCCCCCTCTCGATAGTTTAGATGGAAAATTCGTCGTTACGACCTCCATGACTAAAAACTATAAGACGGAACCAATAAGGAACAAAAATGGACATGGATCACCGGCCACGATGACCACATGCTCATCCAATCTCACCTGTAGGTCAGTTTCCCTTATCAGGTACACGGATGGTCTACCTTTATCTAACGTAAATGGACTGCAGTACAATGGAAGCGTACCGTTGCTCACGAAAACCTGGAAAATCTTTTTAATACTTATAACTGGATGTCGAAGCATAACCGCCTTTTGGTCAGCACTTTCGAACGGTGAGCCCAGCAGCCCTAATTTATACCATAAAACCCCAATAAATCGTAATGGGCTCTCTTGCTTCCATGAAATGAAAACTTGTTAAACTTTAATATGACCCTAAAGAGCGAATAGAGATGGGTTCGCAGTATCAATGGCTCGGCCAATTCTTATAAAGGTGGTCTGGACCAATAACTCCATAGGAAGCCAATTTTGAAGTATCTATAGGCCCTTACTAACAAGTATATATATAGAGAGAGATATGCGTCTACGAACGAGCATAGAGCACCAGTACCTGTGACTGGTTTTATTTGATTTTCAAGGGGTTCATAACTAAAGATTTTAGGGAGCGTTATATAGGCTACCCTCGTTATTCGCGACTTCCAGGTGTGGCTGCGACAGTTGTGTTTCCCATCGTCGCATATATACCTGCTAGCAGCAGGAGTCCAGGTTTCAGCCACTTGGGATGAGCTTCTCCGGGCTCAATAACATGGTTCAATGGAGCTGTAATGGAGCCCCGCCGCTCTGGCCCTTTGTAGCCATTTACGCCCGCCTTGACTTTAGGAGGAGAAATAGGTGAGGGGTTTCCACACAGCACACAGTGGAGCGCTTGGGATGTCCCTTTTAGAAATCACTTGTCAAAGGACAAAATAGAAAAGGTCGCATAAGGTGCCCATATTTACCTCGTTTAAGGGATCTTGAAAAAGTACTTGATCGAACCTCCTCCTCCTCGCGTCTTCCACGGTTCTCATGTTCCCATACAGATCTCAGCTTCTTCTGTGTACCGGGTATAGAGAACCGCGAGACCTATCTATATGCCATTGCCGCCCTAAACTTTTCAAAAGCTTTGCATGCAGAAGCTTTCATGGATAGAGGCGTTTGGCGGCACCGCATCGGGGACCCAAAATCCTCAATGAAACTTTTCCGTGTTGGTCACCCGAACCAAGACCAGATTCGGGCCTATTACACTGTGAGTGATCCAACCGAGGGTAATCTTCTGAAAAGACGGAACTTCCGGTAGCCGATCGAGGGAATTAGGCAATAGGGAAGAAATGCGTTCAAGCAGAAAAACCACGTGGTTTTTCAGCTTGTAATCCACAACCCAGGGTATTACAAGCTTTCCGCTACTCTTCAGAATCCCGAAGTGTTGGTTCGCCCTGTAAAGAGGAGTACCGTAAACAATTTGGGAAGGGTTTAAAGTTTTCTGATGAAGGGTAAAAATGCTGGCTGGAAATGCCAGAACGTCACCTGTGAGTTTGATACTGTTCTCTCCAAACGGGTCCCGATGACGATGACAAGGATCTGCAGAGAAACGGGCGAAAAGGATAAACACCCTCACCAACGCATGAAAAGATGTTTGTGCAGTAAGAACCATTAGGCCATCGCTATAGTCGACATCACTTGAAAGGGGTTTCCCCAAGGGTTACAGCCTATAGATTAATGATGCCAAAAGAGAATTCAACTGATTTTTTTCTTACTTGTCTGCCATATGTGTGCATACAATCAGGTGCAATAGCGACAAGCATTTGGGTGGTATGCCCGAAAGCTTGACGTCTGAACAAACACATAAAAAATGATTCTCTTGAAGAAAGTTCCCACAGCACCTGGATAGCCACGGAACACCACCCACGATTTACACAAATGCTCTCCATACGAGACAAAATAAGAAAGAAAATACTATCAAGAATGTGCACCCGGCGCGTGTGACTTTTCATTCAAACCGAAAGAACGGCCGTTTCATTAGCCAGCCCAACAGCAAGAATTCCATCGTCCGTCTTGCCTCGAATACATTCTTCCCAATGATGCATAAACTATGCCGTATCGGACCCTCAATCGCTAAAGCGCCTTGCGGACGGCCAAAAGGATTAATGACTTCACCCAGTATACCATCCATTCCAGTCCGTTTGCAACCTGGGCGACCAAGTCAAACGACCTAATGCGGCTTAATCAAGCAGCGTTTCCAGAAGCCACACACGTCGTATACGCAATGTATAAGAGGGAAACTACCACAACCCAGAGTATGCTTTTTGGAGGTCCAGAATTTGTCGACAACCTTTTACCTGGCAATTCTTGCTCAAAAAGACGCCAGGACTCGGAAATGCAGCACATCTAGCAACTCTTGATAGATCGCAATAAGGTATCCCCGAGGCCAGCCGCGCTATATTTCACATGTCGCACATAAACCACATCCTCGGCATATAACGTTGGATAGTAAGCTCGTCGAGATTTCGTGCGGCGGTCGTGTGTCTTAAGAGACATAAAAGCTACGTCCTCTTCCTCTTCGGTCTTTTGGTACTGGAAGTAAAGTACAACTGCTGCTTGCTGGAGGCAGGACACGCGGCCAACTTCCTTTGCCTTTTCGAGGCCCAGCTACATCGAGCTCACCCACAGTCGGTGGTCGCACGCCAACCAGTGAACAGAGAGCAGTCCGAACAGTTTGGAGCATATAAGTGTGCCTTCCTAAACACATAACACAACATGGGTACCCAGATCGATAAAGCAACCACAGTTAAATCGGCGCCTAAAGTGAACGAGAGCCGAAAGGTAATGAGTCAAAACTGTTGCAAGCTTTTACCTCAACTAGTTGACTAAATACAGCGTCATTTTCTAATTATTCTAGGTACGGAAACCTTTGATGGAGAAAAAGCGCCGTGCTCGAATTAACCAGAGTCTCAACGACCTAAAAAGGTTGCTTCTCGAGGCCAATAGTGTAAAAAAAGAGGTAATGAAGAAAAAGTTAAATTGTTTAATAGTTTGGGTATTCACGATCAATTTTTCGAATTTTTTCAACGAAAACAGGGAGCTCGACCAGCCAAATTGGAAAAGGCCGATATTTTGGAACTAACTGTAAGTCACGTCCAAAGACTGCACCAGCAAAACGAGGATTTTACCCACCAAATCGCTCCGGACGATCTCGTTGCCCGTTTCCGAGCTGGATTTGCCGAGTGTACGCGACTCGTCAGCGAAATCTTACAGAATACGCCATGCAACGAAGCGCCTGACATGGCACACCGCCTCGCCGCCCATTTACAACGTTGTTTGCAAAACATCCATAGCACAACTGACGTTGATCACAATGTACTATTGGATAAATCGCCTTCTCGTTCCATCACCCCTGAGATGGCCCAATCACCTGAATCTGTGTCGTCGCTCCCCTTATACCCTTTACATTTACCACCTGCCGGAGCATACTCCTACATGTTGCCCGGAACTCACCCGTACAACAAACAAATCTTTTCGCCTGCATCACCATTCCGATCAGAAAGTGTAGCGTCATCAAACACTGATATGCAGAGCAATCCAGAGTCGGATGCTCCCGAGGACTTGAGTCAGCACACACAACCAAAAAAGTCGCAATACGTGGAAGACCCCGTATGGAGGCCATGGTAAAAAAAAAAAAAAAAAAAAAAAAAAAGAAATGGGCAAAAACGAAAGAAATGGGCAAAAAAACATTTTGTGACATTAGACAAGCTTTGGTAGATCCAAGTGAAAGAAACATCATGGACAGGAAAACAAAAAAGTTGAACATACTTTAGATGAGAGTGCTACTTTCCTTGCGTAACTCTTTCTGTTTTCTCAAAAAAGGGGTCCATGTACGCTTAAAAATTGCATCTGTTGCATCTGGACAGTTGGTCAAGCTGCTGGGAGGGAAGAAGAACTTTCCAAGAGATATGTAAATATTAAATATGAGGGTTTTGTATAGAAAGAGAACCGCGATACCTTTGAAATACAAGTCTTAGTTATACTCTAAGAAAAACGAAAAAAAGTCCAGTTGTCATGGAAGTCAGTGTACTTTTCGGTTCAATTGCACGGTGCCTTGGCACAGAAACGCAACAGGTGTGCGATGCAAGTCTCAAAGCGCCAAAATCACAGCATACGGGATGATTGCGGCTGTCACACCATATGACTGGGTGGAACTTGACTTGGCTGCTGGAGTTAGTTATGAACCATAAGAATGCCGCGCGGCCAAGTCGTATCTCCTATGTATACAGGACAATTAGAACTTGACTGGTACTTGTTCCTCAATAGGCTTTTTTGTGGACGGCATGAAAAGCTAGGGTTCCTTTGCTAATCAAGTAGGCAATGCATTTAGGACTGAGACTGTGGGCAATAAGAGCCCAGCGGGCTATCTTACACTCGGCCGTTTTATAAAAAGGAGATTTAGGAAAAAAACATGCTGGCATGGCGGACAACTAAACGGCACGTGTACTCTTTCACATTTCCGCACCGTTAATTCGTTCCCACGGCCGGAGGACTTGAGCGCCATTCCTCCAATTTTCTCATGACCTGAAAATGCTCGTTCAGAAAAATGTACACGCCATCGAGAATCGGAAAAGCTTGAGGTTTATAACTCGGGGGGTATTCTGACACGTGACCGGAAAAGGACTATCAGACTAGAAAAACATGGCTTGCACGAAGTACTTTTGCTCACGCTCACGAAAGTTCGCCTGCAAAAGCTCGTGGCGTTGCTACAGGGCCACGAGTTGTATACGTGAGAATGGAATACTCAAGGCACACGCCCCTGGATTCCGCCGCCTACAGCACTCTCCTTAACCCCTTGTCAGACAACCTTTGACACCGGCAGGTCATCCGTCGTTTTTACAACAAGAAGAGGCAAGAGGCACCCAAGAAAGTTGTTCCTAGGGATATCTAATTGGCTTCCAAGACCGAAGGCCATCTAATTGGCATTTCCCTTCCCCTTTCATTCATGCTTTCGGACAGACTCGCAGACCAGCATTGCATAAGAGCCAAAAGACAAGAAAAAATGAACGGGTTAAACCGACAAAGTCGGCAAAAGTCGGCATGTTTGTCCGCCGCTGGTTCATGTCGGAAGCTATCAGAGGCCAAATCGCAGCTCAGAGATGGAAAGAACAACGTGCCAACGCCAGAATAAGAAAAAAGAAAAGAGAAAAAAAAAGAACTTAACGGGAGTGCTAAACAAACGCTGCCATTCAAGTTTCTCGCGAAGGACCTAACGACTGGATGGCTACGCTATATATACACACGTAGGATATAGTAAGGATAATTCCTTTTGGGGAGGTAGAGCAACTTGAGCCACTTCCGTTGCGCCTCGTTTTCATTCAAGAAAGACAGGGCTAGTGTGTTGCTAGCCCGAGAAAAGGGACGTCGCCGTTTTCCCGTCGCTGAGAAAAAGTGCAGTCGAGTAAAGGACGCCCCGTGCCCCGCCTTGTTTCCCTAGCCGTCTCCTATTTCGAACCCCGAAGAGCCGCACCCAACATATTAGTCCCCACAACGTTCGTCAATTCATGCGTCACTTCACTTTGCCTCTTGTGTGGCGGTGAAACTTCGCCGCCCGTTTGCCCGTTGCCCCATGGGCTGTTAACGACTCGTTACGGATGCTGTTGATCTGCCTAGTAAGACTTGCGCTGGCATCAAACCACACACCGTCTTGGTCTTGTCCCAGGGGATTTGGACGACTCAAAGCTTTCGGCAAGCCATTCAAACTTTCTTAGGATTTAATGCTAGTTTTTGGCTTTGGCGTTTGGAACGTTTGGAACCTGACAATGCTTCAGGAAAGCTGGATGAGCGGCATCCGAGGAGACCGCGGACATCAGGGATTTAGGAGCATAAAAAATTGGGCCGTTGCTTTTATCATGCAAGACGAGACGTTCCCAGAGTTAGCCAAGAGGAAAATACCGGAAAAAACATTCGAATAGAGTAAAAAGAAGAAAAAATGACAGTAATAATACATACAAAGACGTGAGAGAGGGAGGGAATGAGATCGTAGAACGGTTTTCCAAAACGATGTGGATCGGGAAGCAAAGGCAAAGTTAAGCAAGTGTGCAGTGACCAGTACTGTACACGACAATGGGGGAGTTGTTCATTCATTTGGTTAGAAGGCCTGTCCCTCCCTTTCTAACTAAAAGACTACCTGTGTTACCTATTCAGGCTGCACGTGATGAATGTTAGCTGCGCTTTTACATCCTCTCTTCCTATTCCCCTCCTTTGGCCTCTTGCCTTAAAGAGGCAAGAGAAAGAAGACGGAGGATGCTGTGAATGGAGTAGCCGTTACGACAGCAACCAGCATCTAATACCCAACTTCAACGAATTTACCGTTTAACCCCCCCTTTGCTTCCTTCCACACAAAAGTATTTCGAAGCTGTCTACCGCCCCCTTTCTCGGACTACAATTGTCCCCCTCTTCATAATTTTTAGTAATACAAATGGCTCGAAAAAACCAGCATGATATATTCGATTTCATTTCACACAACACTGTCACCTAGGGAAGTATGAAACAAAATACGGGAACAATTATACTCGCTAAACCAAAATAGAAAAAAAGGCGTTATATTTACCCTTGGAATGTTAAGAACAATTTGGTATTGTGGTTGACTATCTTCTACTCAGTTCTTGGAGTTCTTCAATCAAGTTGGCTAGTGTTAGCTTAGGTTTCTTGTGCGAATTGGCGACGCACTGTACAAGCGACACCAACTGTCGGGGACTGTACTCCTACGATATTTATTTTTATTTGAAAACGTTTAAAAAACCGCCTTCAGATGGATTGCTTTGAAAGTACCGTATGTTTGTGCACCCATTCATCCAAAGCCACCTCGGGAAGATAATACGCTTTGATATACGTTTCCACCAGACCAAGGTCCGGCAGAGGTCTGATCTTGGACAAGGCTTCAGCCTTGACAGAGAACTGTCTTAAGTCTAACTGCATCAGAGCTCGTCCTTCATTCGTGCACTTTTTCGCGTTGGAAAACCTTTAAGGTGCAAAAGGATGACAAATCAATTTGTCTCACAGAGATACAAAACGTGAGGACGTTTACCCTTCCAGCAACGCCCGGTTGCAACGACGCAGTACCTGGTCCCATAACAAGTTCGAGATTTCCGGAGAAACGAAAATGTGGGTTGATATGGCTTCCAATCGCATGCTAAACACTTGTAATTCCTAAGAAGAAAAGAAGGTGAAAGTTTCCCTTTCCAAACGCCGACCGAAACTAGTGATCCATAAATTAGTATGCAAATAGTCCACCTATATCCAGCAGTTCAGCCAGAACTTGAACATTTCATGTCATTGACACATAGACGGAGAAATTAAAAGAACCCCCTACAAAAAATAAAAATAAATGTGGTCTCCTTAATCAAAATTTATAACGCCCTTCCTGTCTCTCCTCTGTGCATCAATACGAGATTTAGAACCGGAACCGGAAACTCTGAACTTGCCCAACACAGATCGGAAACACACCTATACTACAGACCAATCTCATCTCCAATATAGCTTCTGCCCTCAGTCCTGTCCTATAGCGGGTGCGACAACCATGAACTTTAAAGATACCTCCTCTGTCGCTATTTTACATCTAGTGCACCTAATTAGTGTGGTGCACGGGAACGGCTTACAACTTCAACCCGGACCGTGTCCTGCACCCACACCACTTGCCGAATTTAATCTAACTACAGTAACTCATTCAATTGAAAAATAGGGGGAGGGAGAGCCCACGAACTAACTAATCAATTGTCAGTTTGCCGGAGCCTGGAATGTTCTGCGGATGCCACGCGGTTTTTACACTTGCTCGAGCTGTACGTCTCCAGTGTTTAACCTAACCGCAGACCAATTTACAATACGAAGATCGAACACAGGTAAAAAAAGGCAAGACAAAATAACTATTGTGTAATGAATCGCCCAATCAAACATGACCGTACTTTTCTGAAAGCTAATGAATGGCTCAGCCTTGACATGGAATGGCCCACTTGCCCAGAAGAATGGAGTACGCAATGGAATTTGCACTTGATTGCCAATCCTGGCTTTCCAGGCAGCTTTCAAATCAAACTACCTTGGCCATTAAGTAAAACCGAACTTCCTTCAACGCTTATCCGTGTCACTGAATTCTAATCACCTTGTCCCCCTCTGTTTTCAATCTTTCTTAGATTCCCTGGGACAGGCTCGACTGACCGTCATTGCTACAGATTATGATTACTATGCAGCAGTGGTAGCGTGTTGGGCTTTTCCATTCGAGTCCATTTCCCTACCGTTTCTCTTATCCAAAGACGATTCCTATGATGTCGACCCTATCCTGGAATCCCGCATTCAACGTTTACTTCTTAATCAACGCGTAAACGCTTATGACTGGGAAAGTTACCCACACGCCAACTGTCCGATATTCAATTCGATTCCCAACTCTCAGGCCAATTCACTAACGAATGGGCTACTTCCCACGTTTTTAGATCCTCTCACTACTCCAATGGCTACAGCGATACCTGAACTGGGAGTCACAACATTTCACCAGACCTATAATTCATCCTCGTTAGGGACTTCTTCCGCTTCCGTAACGACGCAGTCAAATACCGCTAATGATAGTATCCAGTTTGACACTGCGACAGTAACGCCCTCACCGGGGAACTCTGACTTCACCCTGACTAGTACAACAACAACAGATTCCATCAATTTTTCTGACAATCCAGACAGTACTGCAGCGTACACACATTTCACGGGAGGCTACACCATGACATCCAACTCATGGGAAGACCCCAAAGGGGACGCCGAATGGATCACTACGGACTTCAACTACGTGCGTCCACCGGCATTCAATCCCAACTACAATCCCAATGCCAATCCTGGAGTTGGAGTGTTTTACCCTCCCAGACCCACTTATCCCCCGCATGGTTTTCCGGGAGCAGGAGGTCCGGAATTCCCGCAAATTCCAATTTATTACCCTCCTTTTAATTACCCTAGGCCTAGCTTTCCCATGAACCCTGGCTTTGGGCGCAATGAAGATGACGAAAATATCGAGTCCGAGGTAACCGGAGACGACGCTCGCTCTTCTGAAACGAAAGCGAGCGCTGAAAACGAGCAGGGTAGAGTTGCCCTTTACCCTCTTCCGCCTGACCCTTTCCACGGAAGACTTGCACATATCCACGCTAACTAAATCCGATGCCCTACCCCTGATTTGTGATGTTTGCAAACTGATAAAAGATAAGCAGAATCGAACTGCAAAGTGTTCTCCATGTTAGGAGCAAATATTACATGCTATAACCGCGGTTATAGCATGTAATATTTGCTCCTGTAATATGTAATATTAGCATTATCGCGATAATGCTACAAAGTACGTAAACTGCGAATAGAACAGCAAGCTGGAAAGCGCGACACGTTTATTTATGGGCGCTTTTCTGTTGCTTTGACGGCCTAGTCGCCTTAATATTGTACTGGATTGGCCGGTGTAACTTAAAATCAATTTCAATACAAGGATTTGTTACTTACCCGTATAAGCGTGTCCACGTAGGAACTGTGCTGGCTCATAACTTCCCGGATATCCCAAGGCACTTTATTTATGTGGCTCACTAAGAGATCCCAGTCTATAATGCGGTGAGCTATAGACGCGTAAACTGGTATTCGCAGGAGCAAGGCAACTGACTTCGACTACCAATACATAACAATACCAATACAACTTAGTACAGCTCCAAATAAAACACATAACTATTGTACCTGAGAAAGAAACTGTTTTAATGCAGACTGCTTGGCAGAAGGCAGCAACTGCTCTAAAACGGGCTGCAATACTTCCATTTGCTTTGCCAAAGATACCACTGATTCTGCCGCCACTAAACGAATCGGAAGTCCGTAAAGCGACTCGGGATGGCCGGTGTCAAGATCCGGGGGAGCTTCTGGTGCTGGGACCTTATGAAAATTCGTATAAGAATGCAAAAAACCTACGATAAACTCTATGAAGTACAGACCTTGTTTTTGGCCATTGGCTCATCGGCCTTCAGTATCAAACACTCTTCAATCTTTCTTACAACACTAATAAGCTTGGGGTACACTTCGAAAGACTAATGCAAAAATAAATCGGAAGATTTTAAAACTCCAAAGGAAATCGTAGATTTTACCTGTGATTCGGCGAAAAACACGTGAACGGTATATAAATAATAATCCAATAATTGGTTCAGGCATATAAGGACGTCAAACGCAATAGGTTGTAACAAACCCATAAGACGCACATAACGTCCACATAATCTGAGCAGAGTTAATGCCGTGTTGGTGAATATCGTGTCAGTTTTCATACGTGCAGAGTAGTCATCTTTTTCGTCTTCGCCATCGTTCACAGTCTGCTCACCCTTGAATCAACAGATACAATTAAGTGCCCTTAAACGTGAAAAATCGTTGTTACCAAAAAACTTTCTTCAAGAATGGTTTCGTCCGTAGTCGTTTCAAAAGGACACGAGTCTGCATAAACGTCAAAATACTTGGTCGATTGCACAGACGCATCTATACAAGTCGCTCTGTAAGGAGGTTTCTTTAAAAAAGAAAATTCCTACAAAAAGCTCGTTAGACACGAAGCGGAAATCTGTGTAAACAGCTTAACTTACTTGCAATTCTAAAACAGAAAAACCGTTTCGCATGGGACAAATTTCCCAGCCTTCATGCTCCAGGATAACTCGCAACTCTTCTAAGCGAGCACTATGGAAATGCTTAAAATACAAGACACTGTGCTGTCGCAAAGCTTCTTGAACTATTTCGGAGTCACTGCCTACGAACTCCGTCCCAATATCGATCAACCTTTACATGTACAAAATAAATTATCATGGTACTACGGAAACATTAAACGTACTTTTTGCCCAAATCGAGCACTTTCAGAAAATCGTCCATTTTCAACTGATGAAGAGGTACTCCTTGTAACAAGATTTTTATTTTGGATTGAGCGTCTTGCCATATCCGGTTACGTCCTTGTTCCAGTCGCTGTAAGAGATCACTTTCCTCCCCACCATTAGCGTCAGCTCCATTAGATTCCGACACCGTAAACACGGCCAAACGATGCCAGCACAGTATTTGCTGATAGGCCATCAGAAGTCGCCAGATGCTCTTACAAACATCTTCCAAACATCCCAACAAGCAATCTAATGAGACCCGCTAATAAAAAAAAGTTTTACAATCTTTTGTCTTTATTTTTTAAAAAAAATCTGATCATATTTACCCTGCTCCAATCTTGGTAATCCCAGGCGTGAACGTTACTTAACTTGCCATCCGTATCTCCACACAACTCAACGTAACCTCTTACTACAGTCAAGGCGCTCTGATGTAAACTTGAACTGAGGTGCAGGAGCAATTGCTGCAGAGCGGCAGGACGCTTACCCAACAAGCCATAGGCTTGCTGCAATTGACTGTAGTGTTCACGGTTGAAACCCTGGATAATCTGTAAGCAGTAGACTGTTATCAAAGTGCTTAGCTACACATGGTAAACATTACTTTCAACAACGCACGATCCAGTTGATCTTCCGCTGATTCCAAAGTATCTTGCAATTTGACGGTCAGCTCTTTTACACAATCGAATTGGTTGTAATTAACAGCAAGGCTCTGACTTTCGAGTAATAACTGAAGAGCTTGGGGAAAATCGTTTTCTTTTAACAATTCTTGAAGTCTTAGTTGAGATTTTCGCTGTAAAACGATTTTTTTAAAATCTAAAACACTAAAAAAATCCTAGAAAAAGTTCCGCTTTTACCAGTGTCTGAATGGTCCGTAAATACTGATGAACATCAGTTAGCATTTCACGCTTCTTATAGTTGGAAATTAGATCCAGGGAAGTCGTGGTTAACGCTTGCTTTGCGGCACTTAACTGCATGCGCCCGCTACGACACATTCCCAAGGACGAGTCTAATTCATCCTGAATTTCCACGACACTACAAACACCATCAATTAACATTCAAAGTAAAAAAGAAAAAGGAAAAACGTTCTGTACTTCTCAAGTTCTTCTAAGCACTGTGGCTGCTTTTGAAGTATTAGTGAAAAAACCTTTTTGGAAACTACAGTAAGTTGTCTCAACAGCCTTTGACGGTCAGTATTTATGGTCTGTAGGTCAAGATCTGGATGCAATTTCTAAAAGTGAAAACTAAACGCTTGCCAAGTAGCTTACACTATCGTAAATATAAAAAGACAAATACCTGCAATTGAAAATTACTGGTATCTGCACCTTCTTGGAAATAAATGTCCTCTATGCTTTCCAAAACTTCTTGGTCTGCTAAAGGGTCTGAGAGAAATTCGCGAATTTCCGCTTCGGAATCCCTGGCTATGCCCAAGAGTGGAAGTGTTTTGATATCGTGATATGTTGTATTTGCAGACAATACATTAGTTTCCTGAAAAAACATGTAATACAATACGTTTAGCTTTGTAGGTTAAGCAAATTGGGTACATTGAAAACGGAAAAATAACACTTACGGGTTTATGGATGAAGCTTTTTAATTTCTGTT
Organism: Lepidurus couesii; assembly: GCA_022832235.1. Classification (NCBI taxonomy): domain Eukaryota; kingdom Metazoa; phylum Arthropoda; class Branchiopoda; order Notostraca; family Triopsidae; genus Lepidurus; species Lepidurus couesii. The sequence continues at coordinate 21,670 of JAGJRP010000505.1, read as the reverse complement.
TGAAATCCATTGTCTTTTCTTTCTTTCTTTGCTTCTTTTTGAAGCTTCACTTCAGGCCTTTTCGTACCAGCAGAGATCGGTGTTTACCATCAAAGGGGAGGAGTTGCGAATTGTTTGGCTTTTTATTGAAACTTACGCCATCTAGCAGAGCGTGATCGCAGTTGGGCATTTAGTGGCTGACACACGTCGAGTTGTAGCGTTTTTGAAGCGCCTTCAAACATGGTAAATGTACTTATTTATTTATTAAAAGAGTGAATGCGTATTAAGATTGTTTCGTTCCAGTCTAGTGGAGGGCCGCCCCCGATTCCCTCAATCGGGAACCCCCATTCAGTCCAACCAGGTTTACCGTTTGTGCCTACAGCTCCTATAGTTCCAACTGGATTTGCGGCTCCTGGATTTCCAATGCAAATGCCACCTTTTATGCCGCAATACGGAGCACCAGGTACTTTGGATTTTCCATACAGTCTGTTATGTATATGTGATTCGTTAGGTTTCTATGGACAACCACCAGGGATGGGGGTAGTTCAGCCTCCACAAGCTCCGGGAGATATGAACTCGGCTGTTCTTTCCGCTGGCCCTCAGTTAATCTCCCAAACCGACGAGAAGAAACCCCAAAGTCCATGGTCGGAGCATAAGTCTCCAGACGGGCGAACATATTACTATAATAGCGTAACCAAGCAAAGTGCATGGGAGAAACCTGATGAACTGAAAACGCCTGCAGAAGTTAGTTTAAATCGTTCGCGACTCTCTTAAGTTCCAACTAATCTGTTTCTTTTGTTTAGATGCTTTTGTCCCAGTGTCCATGGAAGGAGTATAAAGCGGACAACGGAAAGACGTATTACCATAATGTTCAAACCAAGGAATCCCAATGGACAATTCCCATCGAATTGGAGCAGTTGAAAACTAAAATTGCCAGTGAAGAAATCGTCAAGTAAATTCTAGATCAGGAAACGTTCAAATATTAAAACTTACATGTTTTACAGAAGTTCAACTGTTAGCCCTGCATTGGCCAGTCCTGCATCTATTCCTGGTTCCGAAATCGGCAACGTCGATAGTCCCAGGTCAGCTTTAGACGCAGCTATGGCAGCTACTTTAGCTTCCATCGTCCCACCAGGTGTTGATAGCAAAGGGGCTGACAGTCCAGCCATGATTCCTATTCCTTCGGGAGAAGCACCGGACAAAGATTCCTCCGAAAAGAAGACACCCGTAGTTTTTAGAGACAAGAAAGAAGCTATCGAAGCTTTTAAACAGTTGCTGAAAGACAAGGTTCATTTTACTTTTTTCTTTAGACTGTGACACTATTCGCCTATGCTTTATTAGGATGTACCAAGCCATGCCAATTGGGAACAAGCCGTGCGGTTGATTTCGAAAGATCCTCGTTTCCCTGCGTTGTCACATTTGTCGGAGCGTAAGCAGCTTTTCAATGCTTACAAAACACAGAAACAAAAAGAAGAAAAAGAGGAACAGCGAATTCGGGCTAAAAAGGCGAAAGAAGATATGGAGCATTTTTTGATACATAGTCCGCAGCTCACATCCCAAACAAAGTATTACAAATGTCAAGAGTTGTTTGGACTTCTCGAAGTAAACATCCAAATGCCAAAAGTTTTTTTTATTTTATTTTTCTTGCTCATGCTTTTGAACTTTAGGTGTGGAAAGTAGTCCCAGAAGCTGAAAGACGAGAAATTTACCAAGATGCCATATTTCAGCGAGCACAGAGAGAAAAAGAAGAGGCTAAAACTTTAAGAAAAAAGACTATGAAAACGCTGTCTCGTGTGTTGGACAACATGACAGGCATTACCTACAGAACAACGTGGACCGAAGCGCAGCAAATGTTGCTTGACAACCCGATCTTCGCGGAAGATTCTGATTTGTTGGCCATGGATAAAGAAGACGCGCTTATTGTGTTTATAGACCATGTAAAGGAGTTGGAAGAGGAAGAAGAAGAGGAAAAAGAAAGGGAGCGAAGGAGAAACAAGCGCTTGCACAGAAAAAACAGAGAAGCGTTCCTGGTAAAATATTTTATATATTTTCTCTTTGTAGCTAATATTTATTACCTAATTAGCAACTGCTGGACGAACTTCACGATAGTGGCAAATTAACCTCAATGTCGTTATGGGTGGAGCTATACCCTGCCATTAGTACCGACCTGAGATTCTCGGCCATGCTACCGCAACCTGGCTCAACACCTTTAGATTTGTTTAAGTTTTACGTGGAAGATTTAAAAGCTCGTTTCGCTGACGAAAAAAGAATCATTAAAGAAATCTTAAAGGAAAAGAACTTCGAAGTGGGTACCGCAACGAGCTTTGAAGAGTTTGCCATGGTCGTAGCGGAAGATACGCGTTCCGTAACTTTAGACGCGGGCAATGTCAAATTAACTTACAATGCATTACTAGAAAAGGTAATAGAGCTCTTTGTTTGACTGCTCCATGACTGTCACGACGTAATGTTATTTTATCGTATTAGGCTGAGAGTCGAGAGAAAGAAAAGAACAAAGAGGAATCCAAAAAGGTCAAGAAACTCGAGTCGAGTTTACGTGCTCTCTTCAAAGAAAAGGACGTTGATCACGAAACTACTTGGGAGGCTGTTCGCGAATCGTTAGCATCGGAGCCTGCATTCCAAGCTGTTGCCGAAGAAACAGAGCGACAGCGTATTTTTCAAGAATATCAGCGAGATTTTGAAGAGTCTTGTGGTCATCACCACTCGCGTTCCAAGAAGAATAAAAAGGCCAAGAAAAAGCGTAGCTCAAGGTCCAGATCTCCTTCGTCGTCGGTAAGTGTGCTCCCTAAAAAACCAAGTGTCCAAGATGTCTATTGCATTGCTGTGTTCACTTTTTTATAGGTATCCGAGGACGGGAGTGATGACGAGAAAGCCAAGAAGAAAAAAGGAAAGAAAAAAGAGGACAAGAAGAAAAAGAAAGATAAGAAAGGGAGCGGAAACGAAGAAGGAGAATTGAGTGAAGACGAATTGGAACGTAAGCGACGGCTGTTACTGCAGGAGTTGGAAGAAGCTCAGCCTGTGTGAACAGGGTAATATGTATGTTACTCCATGGACAATACAAAAAACGGCACTTCTACATGCTAAAGTTTCATTTTCAGCAAATTACGGAGGAGCACACGTAATCCAGACGCGTAAACTTCCCTCTACTTTGCACCGTACTGGCGACTTTTTTGCCCTTTTTGAAGACAAAATACAAAAAAACAAACTTTTTCTTACATATTCACACCATTTTCCTTTCATTACACCACTAGTTCCTCCCTTAGTACGTCGGGGCTGACGGAGGCTGCTCATAACTAGCCTGTTCATGGTACGTTTCAGCAGGCGGAAGACTAAAGCTTCCAGCAGCAGCGCCGGTACCTGAGGGGACGTAGGAACTGCTCAGTTCAGGCTGGCTCATTCCGTATGCAGCACCTTGGTCTTGATACTGGGGAACTGGGCCTTGGCCGTACGTTGACTGCTGGGACTAATTTACAATAAAAGAATGGAGAAAACAGGATTAGCGAGATAAAAGGAAAAGCACCTAAGCATGCTACACTTACCCATGACGCATGAGGAGAGTACATTGAAGCCCCTCCCATATCTTGCGAGGTGACACTCCCATAGCCAGCAAAATTGCCCATTTGAGGCATCGGCATACCTTCAGAAGCCATACCGTATGGAGAATTCGGCATTTGAGGCGTATTCATTCCTTCAGGAGCCATGCCGTAAGGCGGTTGAGCTGGGTACTGAGGAGGGTTGTAAGGTGTGGGGGATTGAGCGTACTGGGGTGCATACATCGGAGCTGGTGGGGGACCGTAATTCATTTGAGGCATGGGTGGGGATGGGAAGTGGAAAGAGGGAGCATATAAATCTTGGACGCCGTATTGAGGAGTTGGTACGGGGTAATTCGGACCGTACGCGGAAGCAGCACTGGATGCACCGCCAAAAGCAAAGGAATCTTGACCAGTTACACCAGAATTTGGAAAGCCGGTTAGAGCGTGAGCTTGGCCGTAAGGTGGACCTCCGTACTGAGGACTTTGGTCATAAGATGGCGCAGCAGGTTGAGGTTGTTCGTAAACAGGCGGAGGAGCAATGAGAGCTGGGGCATAAGACGACGAAGGCGAGGGAGGAGGAGTTTGATCGAAAGAAGGACCAGCTGGAGTTGGATCAGCGCCGTTGGATGAGGCAGGCAAAGGAGCAGATGCTGGGGCTTGGTCATAAGACGGGGAAGGAGGAGTTGAACCATAGGATGGGGCTGAGCCGTAAGACGGTACAGCAGGAGCGGGACTATAACTTGGTAGTGGTGCAGCATAAGATGATACTGTTTTATAAGGCTTAATTGGAGCAATGGGCAGAGAAGGAGTATACGGCGGCTTGTAATTGTCGTAGGCTGGTGGAGGAGCTGAGTACGGTGGAGGAGCTGAGTACGGTGGAGGAGCTGAATATGGTGGAGGAGCTGAGTACGTCGGAGGGGGATGGTACGTTGGGGGCAGGATACCGATGGGCACCGGTCTCAACGAGACTCCCTTATACTTGTGGATCTTCCAGATCGGGTAAAGACCCCATGGAAATTTGGATAGCTTTTTGATGTCACCTACTGCTTTATCGCCGCGATCCTGAGCAACAGATTGTTCCACTTCTTCTCTGGCTAAAGCGACAGCCAGCAATGCGCACAAGCAAGTCAGTATCTAAACGTTATGGCAATAAAAGTATGAATCACTTTAGCCTTGCAAATCTATTTAGTTTCTGTAGCAAGTCTTACCTGTAGCTTCATGTTAATATCCCCGGCCCTTTTTTCACTTGAAAGACGAAGCTTGCAGTTAAAGAAGTGAATGTGCTGTGGCGAAATTGTCGAGTCGAATACTGGATTCCAAGAAGGTACCTGGCTTTTTATAGTGGGACCCAACGATCCATCATAACGGGATTGCAAAGCTAAGGTGAGAGGGGTTTAAATCTTCGGGTCGATATGCTTTCGACCTGACAACCTATCTAAAATCGGGGTCAACTCATTCTGCTTGAACGAAACAGGTGAAAGAACCGGAAAGGGATGAGTTTTTATACAGTTATTTTTCTGTTGCCTCTTCTTGTTACAAGCAATTGAAATAGCAAATTTGCATGGGAAAAGATACGATTCAATTATAATAAACACATGGGTCAATGAATAAATTGAGCTAAGTAAGAGAAAGATGCTCTAGAGGGAAATCGTCCGGATGGTCATTATCATAACGCAGTTATACTTTGTACTGTATATACGTAGCTGAGATCAAAACGAAAGGGAAACTCAATAAGATCTGTTATACTAACTGGATTCGAGGAAGTCCGTATTGTAAGAATAGACCTGTGCCTTCTACGTACCCTGGAGAAAAATACGTGCTCCGAAAGGACGATCAACAATTAAGTCCAAGGAATACTTCCTCGCCCCCAAATTTTAGTTGTGTAAAAGTAAAGAATCGTGAAGGAACAATCGTTTGATTCGGTTAGATGTATTGTTATACTATTAAACGATATGAGGTAAAGAACACAAAGGGAAATACAATGTGAGGATGAAAGGGACTGCGAGAACATTGGCGGACGAACACGAAGTTACATGCTTTGGTTAATTGCATGCATGTATAAGGTGCTGTACATATACGCAGACAGCCAAGTTTTAAAAACTGGCAGCATTACGGTGTTCTCCATCCCTGTAAGCCCGTCCTTCTTCGTAGGCGGCCTTTATTAGCTAAAAAAGACAGCAGAATTGCAAGGAAGTCAGAAATTGGTTGGTTCATAATTAATTCTCAAATCTTCCTTTCATAACCAACAACGCTGTCATATGTTACTAGCACTTCTCGAGTCCTTTACCTTGCAAAAGCTTGAAGGTTAGGAATTCGAAATCGTCGGAATTTTGAATTTGAACCGGGTCATCACATGACCTCGTTAAGAAATACCTGATCTTGGAAGATTACAAACCTTTTGCTTTCAGTGCTGGCCTTTTATTACTCGAAGAGGCTTGCCTTTTCAAAGGTTTGCTTTTCTCTTTGCGAATAAAAACAAAGTAAAGATATGGATACTCACTTCTCGCATTACGTCAACAATGTGTTCCATTCGAGGATCAACTCCGGGACAAAGGGGAACCGAGGGATCCGAACGTGTAGGCAAGTACCGGCAATGGGCTTGGTTTACGACCATTGCGAGCACCAAGACCGTCAAGACCATGACTAACATCCGACAAGCCATTTTCTACAAACATATACAGATCATGCATAGTTACTAAGAGCTGGCATAAGCCTCTCAAATTCTGATAATGGTTTCATAAAGTTTCACGCTTTGATCCTGGACTTAAAGTATAACCGTATAATGTACACGTCCAGAAAAGGGACACATTTCCTTGTTCTGCTAACTCCCATTCCCCTTGCGAAAGTTCCTTGTACCCGTGCGGAAAATAATGTTCTATATAGATTCGAGCTACATGTACGGAGTTCAGCATGCTAGCTGAAGTACGTACTTCACTATTGCATGATAATTAAGGTTACTCAAGAGATACTCCGACTATAGCCTTTCCCTCTTAAAGAACAATGTAAAAAAAGAAAGCCAAAATTAGAAGGGGAAAAAAACATGACTACCTGGCGGCAAAATAGCCCAGGCATTATTATCTTGCGTATTTACATGAACGTACGGATACTTAAAAAATGTAGCCTTCAGCCTTAATAAGGACTGGTACATTTGTTTTAGGGATAGAAAAAGAAATAGACTTAGCAAGAAAAACCGAGCTTTATAACAAGTTATCGTATCAAGTGTCTAAACAATAATAGATTATACTTCAAGTACCACGTGCAAGTAATAACTGCAGGCTACGGTATAGAAACTAAGGAAATACATATAGCGTCAACATCTTTGGTCGTCCAATTTCTTTGGTTCACCAACCCACCTGGATACCGCTCACACTTTAAATCATTTCTGAATAGCGGCTTGGAACAATAGGAAGCTGTCATAAACAGCTTAATCAAGTAGCAGCTTCATAAGCTATAGCGAACGACACAATACCTACACTTTACAATGAGTAAAAACAACAACACCGAATCCCTCTTCTCGCAAATCTGAAACGGAGTGGGAAGAATATACTGAGGTAAATCTTGGTATCAAGAATCTAGAATACACATAGCTGGAATTAAAGTGATATATAATTTTAAATTTGGGTACCTAAAGTAACGTACTAAAGTTAAACTATTCTATTTACCTTAAATGTTCGAGTATCAGAAGAATAATCAGGAAGGTAAACGAACGTAACCTAACACGGGATAACACGGGATTTAGTTGGTACTTACATTGGATACGAGGTGAAGTACGTAGATAACGCTAAACTGGGGGCTCAACCTAAAAGTTGCTTGATTCAAGGCTACCAGAATGTATGACTCGGAAAGTGTTGGAATCCGACCTTATATAGCTAAGCTGGTCCGAGTGAGTGGGAGGATGCGTGAAAAGTCACAGACAAGTTCTTCGAGAGCACAACCCGCCCTGATGTGCACAGCCTTGTTTATCCCTACCACAATGCACTAATGCATCACGAAAAAGGGCAATTGACAACTGCCATCCAAACGATCTTTATTAATGGAGGAAAAAAGCCAAAAAAATGAGCGGAAAAGCTTTTATCGTGGCCGGAAGTTGGTGGTGATTTCGGTTCCGCAGGTTGGTACACTTTTCTTGGTTTCCGTAACTCGCTTAATAAAGAAAATTAAATTATTTTATAATTAAATTTTTCCAGTTAATTTAAAACTCAGCTTTCCACGACTTCTTCCGTAAATTACCTAGCTTGATTAGGGAAAGCCCCAATCCCACATGGATTGATGTGATGCTTTCCTTTCCACGCAACAAACAACGCTTTCTTGTATCGCCCTTCTTTATATCATTCATTAATCTTAATAGAACTATGCATACTACGAAATGATATAATAGAATTTTTGTCTTGTCTTTAAATCACTCGATAAAATCTTTTGCTTGCTTTGTGCTTTATGCACTTCAATGACAGTCCGCATTGCGGCTAAAAAGAATAGTCAAGACTCAAGTATAGTAAGGTTTAGCTCATTTGTTCCCAACATACAAGACGCTTTCGGACGGAAGTCGTGGAACTCATTAACCGCGTAAATATGAGGTCGTGGACTATCTTTTCATCAAATGAGCCGTTAGAAGAGATTGAAAAACCACTGCTTGCTTTTTTTCATGGATATCAAGATAGGGTATATTTCTCTCCGGGAATGTTTGTCAAGTCAGATTTGAATTTTACAAAACATAAAAACCCGGTGATGTGATGTCCACTACCGTTGCGTTTATGTTTATTTGATGCACCGAACGTCGCGGCTCAGGCGACTGATTAGTGTAGCGCACAACAGTTACCCCGTTGGGAATAACGTGGCATCGTCCGTCCCATGTACGAGCTAATGTGGTTTTATGGAGCCAGCTTGCTCGATTACCATAGACATTGCATTACTTCATAATGCAACGGCTTTCTTGAAACACAGTAGCTCCAAGAAACCTTTTTAACCCTTCCCATGAAATGCGTATTATAAGGCGATAAAGAACTTTAGAAGAACCCGTGGCTCATAAACGACAAAATTCGCTACGACTTTACGAAATGTAAAATAAATAAATTAAAAAAACGGTACACACTTTAAAAGTTCTAAAGTGTATAACGCTTCGGCTGCGTGAGCATCATGTCACAGATTAGTTCATACATTTCCTTGCACGGTGCACAAAGAAAAAGAAAAAAACGATATATCAGAACTTCCGTCTCATCTCTTGAGAAAAAAAAATAAAAACGAGAATTAGATAAGCATTACAGACATCAGGTCATTTCAAGCAACCTATTCACTTAGTTCAAAAGCAAAGGAATAAGTGCGTTATCCTTTCACGAGTTCCGTATGCCCAGTGCTTGTTCCAATTCAGCACGCTTTTGATTAACCTTGTTGTAAAAGTATCGACTGACAGCCTCCGGTACCCAAGATGAATCGTAAAACTCGGCTCGACGCTCTTCTTCTGGATTGCCTGTTACGTCCGTCATCGTCTATAACGCACAAAAAACAACGAATCATGACAAAGAAAACGCATTTGGGCTCGCAAGAAAACACCCAAACTAGAACATCGACACAGCTAAAAGAAAAATAACTCACAAAATAACCCACAAATTTTTACAATCAACAACAAGCAGAGTAACTTCATACAACAGAGATGGAACAGTTCCGTTGAGTCTTGCTAAGCCGTAAATTTTTAGTTACGCTTTTAGCACTGAAGAAGAAATTTAGTCAAACACTTCCGTGTGCAGTACGGACAAAAAACTGACTGCTGACTCGTGCTAAATTACCAGCTATTAAAAAAATAATTTAAAAAAATCCCTAGGGCGGTTCTAGTTGAAAGTTAGTAGGAAAATTAAACAAAAATTAAAAGTTTCCAAGAAAAAAACACACACACAAAAAACACTAAGAAAACGTACCTTTAAATCTCTGCATTGCGAGATGAGCCATTTGTTGATAAATTGCTGTGGGTCTTTGGCGAAACTTAAGAAAAACTCGCGGCTTATTTTCAGCTGATTAATACTCTCGACTGTCTCATGGATTTTGGAATCTAAGCTCTAAAATATTAATAGACAATTTTTCAATAAGATCACACCGTTCAGAACCAATAACGAGACAGCTCAGTCTGTAAAAGAACGTAACAAAGAATACGCATACCTGGATTTCTTGTTGAGATGCTGTCGACAGAAGGAAATTATTCATTTGGGTCTTGAGTGTATCATCCACTTCTACATCAATATCATAGCAGGCTGTTTTCTTTGTTTCAGTCCCTTCCACGCTAATAATGTGATTGATGACAATCGGATCCGGGGGATGTAAAAGCGAACTCAAACGCTGTGGAATTTCAGCGAATTTCATCCGGCTGCAGCCAAAAACGCTTTCCAGGTATTTGTCACATATGACGTACTCGCGCTCACTGGCGTCTTGCAGATGATGCGTTTTTATATACTGCCACAAGGCTGAAATGATCATGGGCCGTGTCTGGGTATGAATACCCAATAAGCGAGCCAGTCGCGAATCCAATCGGAATTGCAATGGCTGATAATCCAATAGCAGCAATATTGTGCAACGTACGTTACGGTCTCCTGGGCGTTTAACCTAAGAATATGTAAATGTAACATAACGCTTCGTAAAATATTAATTTAAAAAGGTAGAAAAGTGCTGGGTTATGGGTAGCTAACCTGAAAACCATCGGTTTCAGTAGTGGACGCTTGTCTGTGCCATTCGACCAGATGATTGTCTGGACCATACAAGTCCTTGTCCAGTTCAATCACCAAGGATTTGAAAAAGGAAGAAAACTTGCGTTTCACTTTGCAAGGATCTGATGCATTCGTCGTGGTACTCCCAGGTTTGGCATCTTCCAGCAGTCTTCCTTCGACACGCAGTTCCCAAGAAGCCACAGAGCCTTCTTCATTTTCCGTTGGCTCTCTGGCAGGGTAAAAGGTATTGGAAATGAAAATTCGCAGCTTCCGTTTTTGCTTCATGGGACGCTTCAAAGCTTCCTGGATATCCAGGCGTTTCCTCATTATGGTAGCATCTAGCTTGCGCTCAAAAGCCAGCAGATCCATATAGGCTTGTGACTCGGGCACCAAATCTCGGACCTTCTGGGGTAGAATCTTATCGGCTAGTTTTTTCTTCTTCTTGGCTGGTCCATATTCTCTATAGTAAGATGTTATTAGAAAAAGGTTATGAACTCAGCAATCGCCCTTGCTTACATTTTCGCTTGAGGTGGCATTGGCCTTGAATCTCCTGGCCTTTTGCCGCCCGGCTGGGGACCCATGGGCATTGCTGGTCTCATTTGTCCAAAAGTAGGTGGCTGCTGATGTCTTGGGATCATTCCTGGATTTGGGGCTGGTCCAGGACTAGACACACCCATGCCAGGTCCAGTATTGAAGCCTGGACGCTAAAGAATAAGATATATAGTAGTACTAAACATGTAACCAGGCGAAACACAGCCAACTATAGGAGCTTTTGTAAAATTCGATTAACCACTGCCCTAAGCTTACTCCAAAACAAGGGCTTATTATCAATCACTGAGAGCTTCGAGTCAATAACCGTGTAGGTGAAGCCATACAATAAGTCAACCAAGACAGAAGATACTCTAATTAATGGAAACTAGTACACATTTGAGGGCTTTTGTCTAACCATGGGGGAAAGAACATGCGACAAAAAAATGCATCAAAAGTATAAGGCACAAATGTAAAGGCAAGAGTTCTCCAAACTACCAGTTAATATCCAATTTTTAACAGTAATGGAAAAGAATAAGCTGTAAATTGGGGGATTGAAACCACACCATTGTTCGTATCAGAAGCCAGTCTCTTGAAGGTATTTAACAATCGAAAGGATAACAATCTGTGATAATAGCTATAGCGTATAGCTTACCGGTGGCTGTCCGTACGCCGGTCCCTGATATGGTCTCATGGCGGGCGGCTGCGCGTTATACCCGCGTCCTGCTGCTAAAGGCATATTTCCGGCGACGCCACTGACGTTGGAAGACGCCGCTGGACCTTGGGCATGCACCGTAACATTTGGGCTAGGGCTGGAATAATTAGGATTGGGGGCACGCGCAGCCATTTTACGTAATTACCATCACTAGAGCCACAAGACAAATCTATCAACCGTCAAAACACAGCACAAGCTCCAGCTTCCCAGTTTAACCAACCTACAAGCTTGGCGTTGCAGGCTGCCCCAGGAGCTGGCGCTATAGTTGACCCTAGCGAATAAAAGGCCAACTATTGTGGGGAAAGAAAGGAAAATGGGGCCGAATAAACCGCTTTACTAAACAGGGAGAGCAACGAAAATCGAGTTACCGAGAAAATGCAACTGTCAATGATCCGTCTACTCCCTCCTTTATTAGAACACATAGCTAGCAATGATAAATACAATGTAAGCAATACAAACGCTAGTTTTCTTTATCAAGAAAGATATAGCCTAAATTAGATTATCTTTCATTCTTGGCCCTTATAACCGTAAGAGAAAACGTCCTATCTGTTAGGGACAGGCTTTTGGCGTGCATCCATCGTCGACGCATGCTTCTTTTGTATTCTTCGCATTTTGTGATCTCTGAGGAGAAAACTTTCGTTTTGTCTCAGATGGTCCTGTCATGGGAGGATTAAGCTAATGCATAAACGCAAAAGGACACGGGTCGAAAGTGGTGGAAAGACAATCCGGTGCCTTTTTGATCGCAAGGGGACCTTATAGCTGTCCACAGCATACAAAGAAAAACTACATTTGAAAGTAAAAGTATGACTCGATTATTAGAATAAAACCTATCCGTGGTACGAGTCTGCGTGTCTATCCGCACTAAGAGCCTGCAGCAGGAACTCTACGAGCTCATCAAATCGTGTATTTCTTACTCCTTGTCTCCCCGTTACTGGCTTGTCATTCATCTTTTTTTTTCTCTCGTTCTTTTATTTTTTCCAGCTCCGGAGTCTTGATACTTCTCTGAGAGAAACCCCAGACTTCTTGCGTCCGTGGGCAGGATATGGAGTATAGGAAGAATGTTCAGAATCCGTATGAGCTAGCCTGCCGATCTATATAAGAGGAAGGACGAGCTTTGTTCCCGCCCAGTCGTCACCGGAATTCTCTCTTCAACGGATCCGCTGTTTCTCTCTTGCATCCCAAGACTAGCCAACGGGACACGGAAATCACTATTTGGCCAGCCGCACTGAAAGAAAATCAAATCTTCCGCTCTCTTAACTTTACAAGACAAACCTTTTTAAGTAAGTAATTTTTCCTTTTTTTACGATCTTCAGAAGTTGCACGGACCATGTATGGACACCAACCTGGGGACTGTTTCTCTTGCTCTATACATCGTAACCATTTAAGTGTGTACTCTCCGCTAATCCGAAGAGATAAAATGACATCCTGTTTTGCTTACGTGTTCCGTGACAGGGGAATGCTATGGGACAATTCCGCAAGAAAGCGACAATTTAATTTTAGCCCGGGTCGTTGTAAAAACCCTCTAGGTACTCATTATTTGTACACCCAAGTGCCCCATGTTTCGTTCAATGATTCCGGCAGTTGCAGTTGTTCCTTTTCAGCGGCGTTACCTAGGTAGGAGAAGGAGGCAACAATTCGATTTTGATCGCTTGGTTAAACAGCAGCTCATGCTCATTGAGCAGGTGAAGGGCAAAAAGAAAGAAAGAATATCCTCCAAGGAAGTCTGTTTTTCTGTTCACGTAAGCCAAGCAAATACCAACAAGGGAAACATCAGATACAGTCCTTTATAGAAATTTCTATGATCGCGACATCAGAACAGAGTCGCGAGCTCGTGACTTATACCCCGAAAGAGTTGAGAGGCTCTTCTCCACGAGCAAACTAAATTCCTGTTAGTCAAAGTACCAAAGTCTGGCTACGGAAAGAAAACAATTTCTTGCACTCCGTCTATGTTCCCAGAGGCCATCTTGGTAACGGCTTGTGTGGTTTCTTCTTTCTTTTTATTTTTGTTTAGCATTGAAAGAAGCTGCGTAGATCAAGCTGAATTTTAAGTTTTGAATCACTCAGTAGTAAAAGCTTAGCGGGGTGTGTTCCTTGGGTTATCGCGTCGTGCATTATACCGGATAAAAAGCAAAATAGGTCGACGTATATCTCCCTAGAACTCTTCCAAGCGAGGGAGATAAAAACACAGAGCCGCTCGCAGAAATGCCTAACGGATTGTACAAACGTATTTACGATGCTCCCGAGAATCACGTGACAGTACTCCACTTGCAAACTCCCCATACTCCACATAAACACGCTCGCGCTGATTGACATTCTAATGCAACGGCAAATAAACCTAACACAGCAAGCACACGCTATACACATACGATATGCAACCCCACTAATGTTCCCTCGCGTGCGGTCTCTCGCACTAAGTGGCACAAGAAACAAAAATCGAATATTCAATTTGAGCATTTGTGTTTATCTACAGTCTTAAATTTCGTTTTCATTCGATTGTTCTTCTTGTCCCGGCTTCTTTTTACAAAGCTAAAGCAAACGACGTTCCAGGGTAGAAATATGTTACAGTATAGCGAGACAAGGATACATTTCTTTTTCAGCTTCGGCGAGGATAAAGCATGCGGGCCATTCAATGCAAGAACTCCGGGTAGCCATCCCGCTGTCTACCAATCGATAAGGCCCAATTGAGTAAAAAGAAAATACAAAAAAAAAGGTATAACCCCAACCGAAATCTCTAGGGTGGCTTATTATCCACGGCTGAACAGCTGGGAAAATGCGAAGATAGAAGTAAAAAATTTCTTACACGGGGTTAAAATATCGTAATTACCTGACATTATCTCTGCTAGCAACCGGAAATGGAATTTCCGCTGCTTGGATTGCCAGTATCCTTGACTATTAATAATCAGTGGCCTGAAGTAATTGGAATTCGGATTAATGAGAATAAGAAGCTAGATTGAATGCTGGAGAAGTGAGAATAAAGCTCATTGCTTGCCCACACATGTTGTGTTGGCTGCATAACAAACTGATCCGGATTTGGGACACTAGCATACCACTTACATACATGACTAATACATTGGTAAGATAGCAGGGCTAATACAGACAAATTTTTTCAGCTATTTTGGATAGTGCTATATGAATCGCAATACCATATGTTATAGAAGGAAGCAGTCGTTGAAGAATAATAAGGTTGCTGAATGGCCTCCTTTATGAGTTGTTGATAGGAGTGATTAAAACTCTGTCTTTTTCTCGGAATTTTCCTCCAATTGGTCATGCACGAAAACTTGAGTGGGTATATATCCCTATAGCTTGGCATTTATAACTCTAGAAAAACTGTAACTTTTGGGGTCCATGCCAATAGGTCTCGAGTTGGATCTCAGCCTTTCGAATAAGATATTGGTGGGTAAGTGGAAGTCACTTTTGGGGCCACAGTAAAGTTGTCAAATCATCAGATCTAGAACAAAACCTCCGTTATAAACTATGCGGACATTGCAAAGGAATTGCAGACTCAAGTGTGCTCGAGCGACAGGCAGGCCAACTCGAGTGATGCTTTTCCCACAGGCAGTTATAAAGTAACTGTGCTTCAGCCACCCACTATAAGGCTACAAACATATTTCATATAAGCAGCGCTCAAGGTTCTTTATTGGATTTGAAGAAACAAGGGAGTAATGGAATTTTGTTCTTAGGTATAGTTTTTCGCACCCGCAAAGGAAGGTAAAAATAAAATGGTTGCCTTGGAAGCTGCAACTTGAAAGCCATGCGGTTGCTTGGAAGCATATCGGTAGTCCTTTTCCTGGTCTTGTACGAAAATGGAAAGGGGGTGCACGGCGTTGTTAAAGAACGTAATTATAACCGACAAGTCATTATATCCTCACCCACGGTACTAATGTGTGTTTCTTCTCCTTTCCCCCGATTCCCTTAACTGCTTTTCCTATGCTGCCTCGGATATGCAAATTGGAAATTAACAAATAGCAATTACGTGTTACGTCTGTTTTAATGTAACGGATAACAACGTATGCAACAAGTTTGCCATCGACCGCCTATGCCAGGACGGTAAGAATTTATTCAGTGTAAAATTTGCTATCTCGGCTTAAATGAATGGGTTCTTCTAATTATGCAAATGAATAGGCGCCGATGCTTGCCATACCTTACATGCCATCGACCATTCCGGCGTAAGTGTACTCGTCAATAAAAAATGTGCGACTAAAGACGACTGTGTCGATATGGGATGCCGTCGCCAGGGCAACTTCACGGTAAGCAGCTTCTGGAAATTTTAACTTTATATCGAAGTTCTAAAACTTTAATATACTCCCGACCTATACCCAGTCCTGCAGCTCGTGTTGTTTCGTCTCGTACTGTAACGAAATCATTCCAGCACCCACCGATCTAGTATTGCCTCCCTGGCCATCTCGAAGTAACGCCCATGCTCTCCATAACGGAACCAGTTCCGCAGCGACAGCAGTTAACGCTCAGAACTTCCGATTCGCCACTATGGTTCATGTTGTCTTGTTTTCTTGGTGGTCCTTTGTAACTTTTCAACCTCTAGGACACAGTATTAGGTATGATTAAGTTAGGACATATCATATCCAAAACCCCAAGTTATGAAGCACATGTGCTGTTCGTGCAGTGTTGTTTCGCTCCGCAGACATGGCGATGCCATTAGCTTCCACAAAGAGGCAGGACAAGAGTGGAAAATACATACACGTTTCTAATATATCGCAGGTCCGTCCAAACGGCCATTGTCTGAATTTTTCCTACGACCGCGACGCTCTAATATGATAGGCAGATAATATAGGGCTCCTCTTTGATGTGGGACGGAAGGTTGGCACTTATCACAGTCGTTGGATATTTTTAGAGACCTTCTAAGAGGCTTGATAGTGCCGTTTCTCCGGAAAGGTGGAGATTGGGCCAGGAAATAAAGATTGCCATAAAAATAAGGCTTCGTAGCAGGAAAGCGGAAGTATCGGCACACATATAGGTCAAATTTCCTCATGATGATCATAATCGGTGGGATCACATAAAACTTCCTATGAGCTATGACCATAGAGATGGGCTCACGAGACTGAGACTAAGATGTATCACTTTGTTGTTTCCATGGATGCTTTTTCACGCCAGAACTCTCACAAGCCGAGATTCTGGTGTCTTTAAAATCTCTTTCTGGTTCTTGTTCCTTTCTGTTTTTCCCCCAAGTATAACCAGTAGCTAAGTTTTAAAAAGCTTCTTATGGAAACACGAGTCCCCTGCTGCTCTCGGCTTTGGTTTTCAGCGAATTGCATTCAGAGACGCAATTTGGCACTCGTCGGCAAACAGGACAAAAAGGAATTTAATTCCCAAGTATCGATTTGTAAGTTTGTGATTAATTTAACTTTGTCGGCTTAGAAAGAAAAGTGTAAGGCGGCTGTCACGCGAAGTGATGGATAGCACTACTTATACATCATGGGAATGAAAGGCACCGTACGTACAGGAGGATTTAAAGAATTGACGGATCCTGGGTAACCGTGCCAAAACAAAATTGATGGGGTATAACGGCAAGTAATAAACGCGATTTAACTGGAGAATTTGGCTGGAGGAATCTCGGTTTATAATAAAAATCGTATACATGGATTATTATCAGGAAAAAATATATGTACAAGTAAAACATTACTACAATAACTCATTGTCTCAACGCATCAAATCATGGGAGACTACGATGTTAACATAATAAAAATTTGACCATAAATGTACGAAAACCGTCACCGCTGGTAAGACATTATCTACATGAATTTATACAGACCTTTCTTAATTATCAGTTAAGCGTGACACATGTAACTGGTTCGACACCAACCGAGCATTTTTCTATCCAGGAACTGCATTTCCCGGCGAATAGTGGAGCAAGCATCACTTGAACTTGGGTGTACACTGTACAACCTTTAGTGACGGAGCGATCTGTTCCCGTAATTGCCGCTCCCGAATACAAATATCACCAAAGAATACCCCAAAAAATAAGACGATGTCTAATAACATACAACATTCTGCCAGGATTTCTTTTCTTTAAAAAGTCTCACAAAAACTTATGCTATCAGTTACACAGCTTCAAAAGTCTCCGTAGTTAAAAATGAGAAGGAAGAGTAACCAACGCCTCTTCTCTTGTTCGGTTGATACTACAATTCTGTAAGAGACCAAGAAAGAAAGAAATTACGAAGAATAAAGACAGTTTCTCGTGGCTTTATAGTTCCGGTCGAAACTTAGTACAAAAGAACGATAGATTTTCCTATTCGACGTAGAAACTCGAGAAGCCAGTGGAGTAAATCTAAATCAGATGTGAATTGTGTTCAACCCTTGTGAGTGTAAGTGGCTAACAAGGAATAATTATAGTATGCGGTTTCCTACGGCACCACTAAACTTGCTCGGCGTCCTGTACGACTATGACAGGATCGATCCACGTTTTGTCCAAGACACGATAACGCATGTGCTTGATCTCGCGTCCTTTTAATACTAAACCCTGAACCCAGCAGGCTTTCTTCAAATTGAACGCAAGAGCATTAAAAAAATAGGAAAGAAAAAAGCTTGCCTTGTTACGTTCAGCACTGCTCCGGAAAGCAACTCCCGTAAACCGTTTAGAAAAAAAGTGTACTTACTATGGGCTTCGCCCGGTATGTATCCACACATGCTACCCTCAGGGGCGTCAACTCCACTTGATACTGCCCTGATGGAGAGAGCGTAACCCGCATAACGGTGTGTAAAGGCGCATGAATGTACGGGAGTTCATCTGAATACCAAACGAAGTTACCAATAATCCAATTACTAATGAGGTCTAGAAAAGCAAGACACAACGAAGACAATAATTACCTTTACTGCTGTGCGTGAGGGCTGCCAACAAGCAGCGAATGACGGCTTGATGTGCGACAATAAAAACGTTGGTTTCTCCAGCCAGTCTCCATAAAACTGGTTGAATACGATCGAGCACATCGGCGTACGATTCTCCTCCAGGGTACCTATAGCCATATTTATCCGCATCTCTTGCAGCCAACTCGTGTGGATAACGATCGGCAATCTCTTCATACGTCATCCCATCACAAACACCCTACATTAAAAAGATATTTATAAATCCTAAATTGAAGTCATTGAAGCCAAAGCCTTACAGCGTTCAACTCGTTAAGGGCTTCCAGTCGCTCTTGTGGTACTTTAATGCCTTGTGCCGTTTGGTGAGTTCGCTTCATACATGACGTCCATACTTTCAATTCAGCATCAGTACACTGGGGTATAATATGACTCGGGAAATAGCGCGCCAGGGCCTCTGCGTATTTACGACCGTGTTGGGACAAATCTGAATTTCCGCCAATTCTTCCAGCCACATTGTACTCGCTTTCTCCATGCTGTTTGTATTAATTTGTTTAACAATACAGGTATATTTATCAAGGTCTTGTGCGCTAGAATTTTACCCGAGATAAGTAGATAGTTCTATGGCGGGCTGTACGGTTCATAAGGACCGATAGTGTTTGACCAGGGGAATGCAAAGTAGGAATGGACTCCACCGTTTGCGTGCCGTTACCGTCCCTTTCTTTGTCCTGTTCACCAAAGACAAGCCAATACTGTAACGGGAGATCATAATGGGTTTATGATGCAAGCTTATGTTGTGTGTAATGTAGTTACCGAGCTGTCTTGATCGAATCGTAACCTCTGCAATTGCTCCTTTAACTGGTCCATTGCTGGGAGGTACAATCCGTGCAAGGACAAAGTATGGAGCCAGGACAAGAGCTGCTTCAATGTTTCGGTGAAATTTGCAATCATCACAAGCTCTTAAGTCGGTAATACAGTTTTGAAGAGCTTGCTATATAGAAAGGCACACATTTTACAGCATACATAAAAAGAAAATTAATTGATAAAAAGAAACACAAAAGTAGTTAGCTGAAATCCTTGAGAACTATAAAGTAGATAATCCTTTGTTTTACGAACTAAGTTGGGTTTGTGTATACACTTTGTATAAGCTAAACCAAATGAATGAAGCAAAAGTTGGCAGCTGCCAAAACGCAAAAGTTATACACACTAAGGTTTACTATCTGCGTGCTATCAGCATAATAAGGAATACGATAAGAAAATCAGATAGAGATAATGAAACAGACGCTAAAACTTTGCACTATATGTTACCGTAATAAGGCCGAATGGCGAATGTAGTTGTTCACTATAATGAGTTGTTGTGATACCTGATCTCTCAAAAGCTACCCGCACGTGCTAAAATCCCGCACACACAATACGGTTGATGCGCAGCCGTAATGAACGGAATCTTTACTGTTATATTTTAGCTCAATGCAAACACTTCAGTAAACTTCACTCAACTTCAGTCAACGCACGTGACGAAATTGCAATACTAGCCTCATCAATAAGGAGAGCGAGTGGTGGGATTGTTGAAGGTTTATATACGATGGAAGAACAGTCAACGGGGGACCCCCTGTTGTTTCTGCATAGGCTTCTTCCAAGATTTTGTAAAAAAAAAAAAAAAAGAAGGGCTAGTTTTCTCTGTCTCATGTCGAGGGACTTGACAGAGGTTTAGAAGTGACGGTTTTCCTGCTGAAAGTTTATTGGGTTTCTGACGAACTCCTTGCACAGGGGAAAAGGAACCATTGCCTTTCCCGGAATTGTCCATACCCTGGGAATAATAAGGAAAACCCGTTGTTGCTTACCTTTCTAGGGAGAAGGCTTCAAAATCACAAGGAGTACTTCAGAGTAGTTTTATATCTGTTGTGTATAGCTCACGTTGGGGCAAGAACAAGAATCCAAGCACAGTCAAACGCTCTTTCCGTTTTTAACCCGTCTGCTGGCTATAGCCAACGTGAGAATGTTGTTTACTCCTCTCATGTCCTTCAATGTAGGACACGTCTTCTACTACGTATACGCCTTCGATACAAACACACGTCTTGTGTTCCAACTTTTATCACGGGTTTCTCCTTTGGTTTACGCGGTTCCATTGCCAAAAGAGGACGGCGTTAGGAAACACGATTGAAAATTACGGGTGTGTCCCAGGCCTGGGGTACCCGTACGCTAAATACGATCACCACGGTTTCGAAACTATGACATATGAGAAAGGTCATGGACTAATTATAAATAACCAAAGTGGAGCCGCGAGCGATGTGAAAGGCCTTGGAATAACCTTGTCTCAGTTCGAGTTGATATAATTGCTTCCTTCCTTCATTCCAAGTTAGAAAAAACGCGCTTCCTTCCTTCCTTACTGTTGCGACACATGGAATTTTTTTTCCTAGCAATTTGTTGTACAGAAAGGAATTGTAATGACAAAACATGGTGGAAAGGCACACAACAATAATTCGCAAAGCAAATGAAAATAATCTAAGAAAAGTAAGGAGGTTTCCGCAAAACGATGCCGTATTCAGCCATGGCAGGAGCGAGATCTTCCACAGTGAGAATGTATCTTTTGTCTTTACCTTTGGTCTTTGAAGTAACAACCTGCGTCGAGCCTCTCATCTTGCAATGTTGCAAAGCATCATTGACAATATCAGATAAGAACTTTTGAGCTGCCAAAGAAACCAGACGTACTCTACAAAAAATGAAACATGTCCGTCAGAATTATTAAAACGGATTTTCATTGTTTTATACATTCTAGGGTCAGACGCATCGAAGCCTGCACAAGACAAATAGTGGTTTGTGACAGCGTCAGGAATCTACAAAGCGAAGAAGACAAATTAGTTTTTATATAGACATTGGCTCTTCAAGTTTACTGTAGGAGTGTAGTCTTCCAGAGTAGTTAGAAACTCGGACAGTGGCCGTCCTAGAGTTTTTGCATCTTGCTGTATGAGGGCGGCTTGCTCAGCAGTGCCATTTGGGTTGTTGTTGTCCATTCCATCCTGTGAGGATGCTTGTTCATCATAATTGTCCGTCTCCATGATGGCGATACCTAGTGAATTGTATAATGAATAAACATTAAAAACGTTGCTTGATTATAAACTTTCCTACTTCAATAGCAAGACAAGACGACAGGCTGTCGAACAAGACGAGCGCAGGCTATTGTGACCCTTTCTTGTTGTTGAGCAAACCGCATAAGAACGCATAAAAGCGGATTCAGCCAGGTTGAGGGTGGTGCCTAACTGTCCGCAACAAACCGTTAATTTTCCCTCAGGGCAATTGCCACACGATGTGCTCCTTTCATTGCTTTTCGCTCCTAAGGTAGCGTGTTGTGTATGTGTACAGTACGTCGTCACTGGATGACTTTTTACTGTAGGTTA
>JAGJRP010000504.1:25798-41872 GCA_022832235.1 Lepidurus couesii | reverse complement strand
GAAACTTGCCCAAAGGCTCTCATGCGCGGGTCTTGGCCCGGCAGGACGGCGATCGCGCGATGGCGCGAAGAAAACGTCGTTTTTGTGTGATTGAGCTTGTCAATTAACCAAAGCTTCTACAGACCTGTTTAAGTAGTATCCACAGCACTGCGGGATTGAGCCATTCGTATCTCGAACAATATCACTGCCCTAGATAAATGGGGAAAACAGCTTCATCTAGAGTTTTTAAGAAAAAAAAACGAACTCATACATTTCTCAAGAAAACAGACCCCAGAAAGATCCCTTTTGATATGGGACCATATTCAAATCATTCCCAAAGAGACGGTTAAATACTTGGGCCTAATCTACGATACTAAGTTACATTGGCAAAATCACACCAGCTACCTCGCTTCGGAGTGCAACTTTAACCTACAACAAATACGAAAAATAAGCCGCATTTCGAAAAGTACATCATGCATGCAACTAAGAACTCTCTTCCCGGCCACGATAATTTCGAAACTACGATTTGGCATTTCCATCCTGGAGCAACATTTCTTCAAGTAATCTTTAACCGTTGGGTCAAATCTACAGAAAAAGACTCTTATCAATCACAGGCGCATTAAAATCCACACCCACGACAGCCTTGGAAGTCGAAACTGGCCTCCCCCGCTAAGTATTTTCAGAAATCGCTCTTAAGAACTTTTGCAACCAGAAACTGGGATAAATGGCCGACCCCTCCAGAAGTTCCAAAAAGGAAGAGATAGCCTATACCACTTGCTACGAACGGGCAAGAAGCAACTTGGAGGAAATTTGGCTCAATCCCCCACTAAACAAAAAAGACAATACAAAAAAAAAAAAAAAAAAATTGACAATACCAAAAAATTGACACACATGCCATGGACCGGTTGTCACATCTCTGGATGTTAGGAAAAAACTGCCTTCAAGAACTCGGCACAGGACCATTACACAAACCGATTACAATGTTGAAATTACCAAAACCTGTAATATCAACAATAATTCAGCTACGCACAGGCCACTATCCTACCAAATCCTACTTACGAAGAATCAAGAAAACAGACAACGATCGTTGTTCCACTCAAATTACGTAATTTCCTTCACCCCGAACGAACCAATCTAGGGCAAATATTGGGTTGCCATGGTTACGGTCGGCATCAACAATTCAAATTAACTCTGTGTCTCATAATAAGCAACCGCAATATCGAACGCTAGTATCTTATAAAACATGAGTTTTTCACCCCTCAAAATCGTCTTGTTAGGACCAGTCCAGGTGAAACAAAAAAATAATGTTCTAAAAATAAAAATATCTTGCAGATAGTTCGTTATCACAATTCTGAACACTAATTCGAAATTTTCCTTCAGACTGGCAAGTCCTTTCTAGCGAACATGTTAGTGGATGCTAAAGACAGCCCTGGGAATAATACTTATCGTCCTACTAAAGGTGCTCGAATCTTGGAAATGCAAATGCAAAATGCTGCTAGTGGTAGTAATAAAGAAGCATTGGAGCTTCAGCTATGGGACTGCAGTGGCAATGAATGGTAGCATCATTTCAGTTGCTTTGCAAAATTCAGTTATCCAATTATTGAAACAGTTATGAAGCTTGTTGGTCAGCTGCAATACGCGATGCCCATGCCATCGTCTTAGTCTACTGTCCAGCGAGCGGCACTAATCATGAAGACCAAGTTAGGATTTTGGAGAATTTCTGTGAAAATTTTAGGAACCAACACCTTGCGGATAATCGCTACCTCATTATTGCTAACCAACACAACTCTCAAATTGCGTATCCACCTCCACTTCGTAAACTCTTTTTTTAACAAAAATAATGCTAGC
Source organism: Lepidurus couesii (assembly GCA_022832235.1). Classification (NCBI taxonomy): domain Eukaryota; kingdom Metazoa; phylum Arthropoda; class Branchiopoda; order Notostraca; family Triopsidae; genus Lepidurus; species Lepidurus couesii. The sequence continues at coordinate 40,045 of JAGJRP010000504.1, read as the reverse complement.
CATCCTATATGGTTTAAATATATTTTTTTTTGTAGCTGGAATGCTCAGGAAACTAGACACAGTCATCTGGGAAGAAAATAGCCGAATCGCTTCAGAATTTCAACGCTTTATTGCTGCTATTGACTCGGAGATAAACGCACAACGAGAAGAAGAAGAGCAAAATATTTTACATAGAAGAAAATACTAAAATTTATAAATTCCACATTGTGTTGATTTAATACGAACCTTTTTTGTTCCTATGATTTTCAGGAAATAGCTTAACTGTTCAACTATAATGCTACGCTAGCGCGGAAAAGATCTTGGCTTAAATGAGCCGTATCGTGTAATGCTTCGCAAATAACAGCTAGTTTGCCACTTCCGTTGAGACTTATGCAGAATTTTGATACGGCAGTGTTAGGAGTGATCCTGCTTACTTCACTAAGTCCGCCAGGGACTACGCAATGCAAATCTTCCACCAAATAAGTGAAAAAATCCCTTAGCCAGCCACCGTGACACACAATTGCTACAGTGAGGCTACTTTCGGGCCCCGTAGGACCACTGGGGTTTTCGGGTCCATTTTCTGACTTTCTGAAGGGCTTACAATGATCGCAAAGCTCCTGAAATTGAAATTCCCCATCAATTAATGTTAATAGAAAATCTCATTTCCAAAGCGTTGAAAATATTGCAAACGAGCTTCAGATTTAAACAGCGAACAAATTTAAGATAAATTAAGCGGCGTAAAAAATATCAAAATCCGAAAGTCATGCAAAATTGAACAAAAAACTTACTTCGAGCATTATTTTTAAAAAATATTTTGGACATTACTTCGATATTTAAACATTTCTTTTTTTTCTTTACCTGGAAAAAGGTTTTTACTCGACTTCGAAATTGTTGGGGTGTTTCGGCGCCCGAGGGCGTAAACTGCGGTAAGGTTTTGCCGGCTTCTGCAGCGATTTTCCGCAAATCTGCCAGAGGTTGACCTTGGGCCTCGCCATAATGCTAGAAAAATAGTTTGAGGTTTGTTTTGAAATCGGTTTTTTGCTCTGTAAAGTGCCTTGCTCACCCTTTCGCGCAGCAGTGCGCTTGTTTGAATGGAATAATCCTTAGATGAGGCTTCAAGTGCAATTTGCGTGGTGTGAAGGGCTCTTTGTAAATCGCTGCTCCACAACTGACTGATGTCGTTTTGCGAGAATACGTTCCCCAAACGAATGGCTTGTTGACGGCCGGTAGGAGATAAAGGAACATCGAGTTGGCCTTGTATAACACTCTCTTTATTATGCAGCGTCTCTCCACTTGATTAAAGATATTCAACCAAGACCAAAATAGACATAATTTAGATCTAAAATTATGTAGCCCGCTCAACAATGAAATTGCCTTCTCGCCCATATAAAATTGCGCTGTAAAACTAACTCCAGGGTCAAGTTTAGGATTTTCCTTCTCTTCTAGACGATATCGCGGGTTAATCTGATTTTTATTTAGCAGACGTGAGTCAATTGTTTATCATAAATATGAGTAAAAATTTGACCTACTTCCCGTTATGAAAGTACACAACCCACGTCGCTTTACTTAATTGCTAGAATACAAAGCAAAGGATTTTCAGAACGTGTTTGAGATAGATTCTATCTAAGTGACGTAAATTTAAGTTTTATATTATCAGTTAGTCGAAAGGAAGTTTCGGTATTGAGTGCAGTGGCATTCTTTTTTACTTTTGAGTTAAAAATTACTTACTGTCGAATGGCTAGCAAAGTAAACATCTTCGAAATTACCAAGTCAAGGTAAAGGAATGCTTTGAACTTTTTTTAACCAAGGTTTTCGGTATTGCAGCTTTGCTGGGAAATACAAACCGGTGTGTTGTTATTGATCACAAGAGGCTATAGCGTTTTTCCTTGGGAGAACTGGTGCTGCACTTTCGGCAATGAACGGGTGCCGCATGTTTCCTTGGGAAGCCGGCGCGATTTATCTGGCGCTGGGCATGTTTCCATGGGAAGCGAGCACTAGAAAAGTGCGGGAAAGGGCAAGTTTTGCAGCACCGACATTTTTGGCGGTGCAGGAAGTTCAGTGCTGTTTGTTTACGCGCAAAATATGAATACGGAAAGCCGACAACAAGTGCTCATTTCTCTTCTTTTAGAAGAAATTTCATCTTCCAGCTCTACACAGAAATTCTATCCCGTTTTATGCTTGGTTTACCATCCCCATTGCGCAAAAAATCTTGAAATAAAAAGGATTCCTCCATGTTTACCAGACAAGCACGGAACCCGCGCGTTTCCTTGGTCTCTGTTTTGAACTGCGTTCTAAGAACCAGCACAGTGCTGCGACGTCACGGTGTGGAAAACTGGAAAAGTAGTGCAGCACCTAACCCGCACTCAGTTTTCCCAAGAAAAAACGCACTAAGTGACGCCTATTCGGAGGAAATTTACCCCATTATCCCCCAACATGTGGTGCCACCTCCTGGTAAAGAAAGCGAATATGAAGCTTAGAATTTGCAGGAGCATTAGGGGTGCGTTTTATTGTGAACTGATCCGTTCACCAGTTCTTCCGTTGAACGGCTCTCGTTGACAATAAAACGTACGTTCTGCAGGTCGCCGTTCAACTGGCTGAGTTGAGCTCTACTATGCACCTTGAGCACAGTAGAACGGAAGGCGGTTTTCGAATTGCGCGCCAAGCCATCTAGTTGAGCTGTTCACGCTAAAACGTCCGTTCAGCTGAACCCCGTCCACGCGAAAATGCCAGTTGAGCTAACTCAGTGGTCTTCAACGTGGGCGCTACCGCCCACTTGTGGGCGTTTTGAATTTTTCGGTGGGCGATGAGCCCGGGGTGGGCGGTAGGGGGGCGCTGGGATTGGGATAAAATGCCCAGTGAATGATTATCTTCGTAAAAATAGTGTCACAGGTGGGCGCTGGAAGGTTTTGGCCATGGAGAATTTGACAAAAGTGGGCGGCGGCCCAAAAAGGTTGAAGACCACTGATGGCGTTTTCCTTTGGGAGCCCTGGTGCAACACTTTTTGCCCTGAAGCTAACTGGTCAACGCAGTTCTTCAGTTCCGTTCACCAGTTATTCCGTTGAACTGCTCTCGTTGACAATAAAAACGGACGTTCTGCAGGTCGTCGTTCAACTGGCTGAGGGTGCGTTTTTATTGTGAACGGAACTGAAGAACTGCTTTGACCAGTTAGCTCAACTGGCATTTTCGCGTGGACGGGGAACAGTGTCGCATTCGGCATTCGACGGTCATTTAGCGGAAAGCGGGTCCGATCGCGTGAAGGGCCGGTTCCGAGCTTCCTGGCCACTATTTTCCCCCTTGCACTTTGGAGGGAACACTAGCGCCAAGTGGTACCAATATAGTCATGCTTTTATAAATAATAAAAACAGAACAACTCGTGTATGACAAGAAATTGGGAATTTAACGTAAGCGATTAATGTTTTTATATAGGAGGAAATGGAAAACAAAATTAATTTGGCACGGCTCGTTTTGTTGTGTTTCTACGAGTTTAAAAGTACTGTAAAGATACTATATATTACTTTCTTGTCTTGTGTACTTACAGGTGATTTGGAAAGATAAGTAATTATAGGAAAATTAAGCACTTGTCATGAATCCCGTGCATCCGGACGTGTTTCGCGCTATGCAAAACGTGGACATGGAAGCTTTGTCGCAGTTTCTTTTGCCCAAAATCCGTCCCATTTTGCCTTGCCTTGTGCGAATGAGTCTAATCACTCCGTTGGACCTCTCTCGTCCATGTGGATTGGCTCGGAAAAGCGTTTTCAAGATTCTTTCAGGAATCGAATTGGTCAACAGCATCGTAGGTCTTCTTTCAATCGATTTTCATGCGTTGGAAGTAGACGTCCGTAAAGAGCAGCAACTTCGCCAGAAAAGTGGCAGCCAAGCGGAGGATTCCATCCTAATCCAATCCTTACCCCAAGGAATCGCATTGGAATTCGAAAGAAGTGACGCCACAAGGCGACTACGTTTGTTGCTATCGGAACTCCTATTCCTCATGGCACAAGTCCGAGACGCCAAAATAGCCCATGCGGAGTTTACACTCAAAGTCAGCGATTTGTTGGACCAGTCCGTTTACTTGGAGGAAGTTTGCGACGCCTTATGCGTCGTACTGGCGGAACTGCCAGGTTTACTTTCTATGGCAGAAGTGGCTGAAGCTTTACTCCGAGTTTCCTGCGGACCTTGGCTTATCTGCCGAATTGTAGCTAACATGCCAGACACCTTCACCGAAGGTGTGATGTTCTCTTTTAAACTTCTTATGCAGTACTTAATTGTTATTTGTTAATTTTATCTTATTAATTTTAGCATGCATTTTTTAAAGGTTATTTTAGTTCAAGTTTTGATTTTGTATTTTTTTTCTTTAGTTTGTTCATATTTAATTGCCAATGGAGAGCAATGTGAAGGCGATTCGTTGGATTGCCGAGTTCGGATGGAAGCTCTAAAGATGTTGGCACGAATGAGCCCAGCTCAAGTTTCTACCATACGGGCCTTATGTGTTGAACAATGCAAATTATCTGCGTTAACTATTTTCATCACTTTGGATAAAAGTCAAAACCAGGTTGAAGATGGAGATCTGGTTCCGTTTGTTAGCGGACTTTTACTGGGATCAGATACCAATGTCAAGAATTGGTTTTCAGGATATATAAAAAATGTCCAAAAAGTGAGGATTTACAGAATATTTTTAAAACCTTTTCAGAAATTTCTTAAGGTTTCTAAATTCCTCGCAAATTTCTCTAAATCTTTTCACTCATTTTTTTAAGTGTTATAATTCTTCATACAATTTTCGTGTCGTTCATCAATTAACATCTTTCTTTTATTTACGGCCGTTTTTCAGAAACATGATACTGGATCTGGGCTGCATAAATTACGGGAGGAATTGCTCGTTAGGCTTCAAGTGCTGGTTCGATGCAGTTCTGAAGCGCCTTTACCAGACCAAGAAGCAGTAGAAGCAGCTGCTTTACTCCGCTTATATTGCGCTTTGAAAGGAATCGCTAATCTGAAGTAAAAAAGTTTTTTGGAGAGATTTAATTAATTTTGTTCAATTTTCTGCTTTGAATTTGCTTCAGATTTTTTGACGAAGAGGGCCATTTGTTGCTCCAGCTTATCACCAGTAGGCCTTCGTTAACCACAGCTGGCTGTAGACTGATTGGCTTGAGTTTGTGCATGCTTTTGGCGTGTCCTTCTCTACTAGCCTCCACAGATCAGGAGCAACGGAGTATTCATTGGATTCGCTGGCTCATCAAAGAAGAAGCTTTTCTGCAAAGGTAGCATTTTTGTCTCCAAAATTCTCGTAAAAAGTACGTTTTTAAGCTTCAGTTTGTTAACAGCAGTTGTAGTTTAAATGGTTTAAGGTAGAAAAAGCTTCGAGTTGCTGTAACATTATTTATTTATTTTTTCCCCCCACTTCTCTTAATGTCTTTTCAGTACTGGTGGGGTTAGTTCAACCAGTACTTCCTGCGGAGAGCTTTTGCTTTTACTCGCCCTTCACTTCCACAGCAATCAATTAAGCGCTGTTTGCGATCTGGTCAGCTCCACGTTAGGCATGAAACTCCCCATCAGGCCCCATAGTGTTGCTCGTATGAAGCAAGTTTTCACGCAAGATATATTCACTGAACAGGTAGAGCTTTCTAAATGAAAAAATTTTCAAAAATCGGATTACATTAATACCATACTTTTGCAAATATTAGGTCGTAGCTTCGTTAGCTGTTAAAGTTCCTGTTACTATTGGCCTCAACGCAGACATGTCTGGCTATCTGCCGGTACATTGCATCTACCAGTTGCTCAAAAGCCGAGCCTTTACTAAACACAAAGTTCCAATTAAAGCGTGGATATACAAGTAAAAACACTTGAAATGTTTAAGTTTGAAAACAATATTAATCGCTTTTTTAAGGCAAATTAGCGAGTCGAGGCCTCCGTTACATCCTCTCCTTCCATCCTTGGTCGACGCTTATGTAAATTCTATGCTGTCCTTGACTCCCAAAGGAGGAGTACATACTATTGTAAGCGAGCACACCAATGAACCCATATCAGAGCGTGAAATTCGTGCAATTTTCCAAAACACGTGGAACTCGTCGGCAAATAAAGCATCCAACGATTCCTCCATTACGGCTCAATTGCTCCTTTTGTACTATTTGATGCTCTACGAAGATATACGACTTGCCAACTGGAAGACGTACTTGATTTCCGGCATCAATGTGAAAGTCTACCCGGCACAGTTACTCAACCAATTACCGATCCGGTACTTACTGGGGCAAGCCGAGAAAAATCAACAATTATACGCTGGTTTGTTTGAATAAGCTCATTCCTTTCATTATTCCTTTAGTTAAGTTGGTTTTGGTAAAAATTTGCTGGATTTTTTCCAGGGTTATTTTCACCTTTGTTGAGATTCCTTACGACGCATTTACCGCAATTGTGTTTGGTAGAAGATTGGATGTACGAAGAAGCCAATGTTTGTGACGTTGTCAGTTTACCATCGCCAAGTTTGACTTGCGATCAAGTATCTTTAGCCAAAGGTGAAAAATGCTGTCCAAAGCAACAAAAAACCAGAAGAACATTGAAGTGAACCCACATTTTTTTTTAAAAAAAAATTTATTTAGCGCTTCAAGAAGTAGCCGAGTTTCCATTGCCAGCCATGCTTTTGTTCCGGCGTTTACTTGTTTTGCCTCAAAAGCAACTTTGGGCGCTGGTGGAAGTGTTTGTCAAGCATATCCGTTGCATTTTGGACGACAAAGTGCCCAGACAAGTCCAAGGTAATTATTTCCATTACTTTTCTTAAAATAGAGAACGTAAAGAAACCGAGTAAAAAACAGTACCTTAATTCCGTTTTGTTCTTAATGGTAAATTCCGAAAATCTAAGTCTAAAAGAAACCTATTTTAGAACTTTACAAGCGAGTATGGCTGCGGTTAAACCGGATTTTACCTCGTAATTTATGGGTCATGACGGTAAACGCTCTAAGACCGAATTGTTTCAACAACTTCAAAGTCGTCCCTCACTTACTAAGTCAGGAGGATATTTTAGTTGACCCGCTTCATGTATTACGTTGCGATACAAATGTATTCAGGTAGAAAATTGGTACCTGTTAGCTATTTTTGATTAATTCTAATGTTAATTTAGGTGCGCCCCAGTTTTGCATATCGTTCTGCACATGCTAAAAGCGTTAATGGCAGCCTCAAGGGCGTATTTAGCTCGACATTTACTGGAAAGACCTTGCTTACCAGGAACCGTCGGATTACCCTGCCAGAATACGAATATAGCATCAGATACTGATCGAGAAGAGTTACGAGCTGCTTTGGTTGCTACCCAAGAAAGTGCAGTTGTCCAATTAGTCCTCGAAATTTGCATTCCTACAAAGGAAGACGCGGTAATTTTTTAAAAAGCAAAGAACTCTTTACTGATTCTTGTTTTGTAAACGTTAACGCTCTTTATTAACGTTTGACGTAGATATTTCATTCGCAACTGTCGAATTTAAAAGAGATTCAGAGCGTGATTTGCTCGTTTTTGCACCAGCTGTATATTGCTGATCCCAATCTGGCCAAATTAGTGCATTTTCAAGGCTATCCGTCGAGTTTGCTGCCAGTAACCGTCCGAGGAGTGCCCTCGATGCACATTTGCCTGGACTTTTTGCCGGAGTTGCTAGCCCAACCCGAACTGGAAAAGCAGCTATTTGCGGTCGATCTCGTTTCACATTTATCGCTGCAATATGCGTTACCCAAGTGCATGGGCGTGGCTAGACTGGCCATCAACGTGCTCTACACCCTTTTAAGCGGTAGGTTTTGTTTTCTTTTTGTTTCTTTATTAGTACTGGAACGTATTTTATGATTCTGTAATAAGGAAGTAATAAGGCGTGTAATGGTGGATATGCTATAGTAATTTAAGTCCTGCTTTTCTTTTCAGTATTGCCTAGCAGCGGGCGATCTGATCTATTCGTACCCGCTTTGCCAGCGCTGGTTCGTATTGCGACAGCTTTTCCTCCCCTTGTGGAAGACATAATGGTCTTGCTGGTACTTTTAGGCAAAGTAGCTCGATCGCAAGCTTGTTTGCTTGAGTCAGTCCACTATTTGCCGAATTCGTCGCTAGCAGGACGAGATGATATGTTTAAAGAAGAGAAGAATGAAGAGGAGAAGATGGAGGTTGCTTATTTGTCAAGTGACGTGAAAATAAAGAAAGAACCTGAAGATGGGGAGGAAGGAGAGCTCATGGAAAGCCAACGAGTTTCGACAGACCCAGGCGAGTTGAGTGATACCCGAAAGCATTTGAAAACGGAAAAGTGGTTAGAGACAGAGGAAGTAAGAAACCTCTTAAAGGAAATGCCGGCCGGTAACTTGTTGTGCGAAGCTGTGAGACAAGCATTTCGAGATATGGTGGATGCGGGGGTGCTAAAAAGGGAAATCTATTGAGTCGTGTGTGGTGGCTAATATAAGACAGTTCGTTTTTTAACAAGATTCTTAAATTACAATCTCATTTTTGAGTGACCTTGTATTGATTTAGATGCATTAATGACAAGCTATACTTCAGTTGGTTTGAGAAAGAAAGACATCTGTTGATCGCATTAATTTAAAATATGAACCGAATCAGGATCTGCTATGGCCTGGGGGAACTCGCCTAAGGTATAGGCATTCTACAAGGCTATAGGCTGAATCCTACCAGCGTTTCCAGCTGTCTTGTTTACTTTTTCCTATAATCATTCTCGACCTTATTACTCTATGTTCTCGACGTCTCGCAGTGTTTTTATTAATAATTTAGACACTTCGTAAAAGGTGTTACTAGTTTTCAATTTTTAACTTATAATTTAGTACTTATTATCTACAATGTGTAACCGGACCTACTACGGAAATTCACCGTTACATAAAAAATGTATAAAAATAGTTCCGGTAGAGGCGCTGCACATAAAATGATTTCGTGATTTAAAAGCCCTTAAATCATGGTCAATTGAAATTTCGTGGCACATCCTTGCTGTTTATATCATACTGTATTACACGTTAGGGGATATTTACGCCACCAATTCGCTTAAGACATCAAATAAGAACTCCTCAATGCCACTAACGATCCCCCTCTTACAATCCAAAAGGAAAGATGAGTTTGGTATTGCGACTCATCCAGTGAAAATCAGCGTGGGATTGACTGACGTGACGTCATGGGACACAGAAGGTAAGCGGGCCAAAGGAAGCTGCCATTCCTGTGTATTGGCTGCTGACAGGCGCAAGTTACGCGCTATTCGCCTCGATACAAATGTTCTTACAAATGATATTGTATTTTGTTAAAATCAAGTTTAAATTTATAAAGCGTTCACTAAATTGAAGGTAAAGTTCGTACGAGTCAAGCAGTCTAATATGGAAATAAAAAAAACGAAAACATTTTGGCAGAGAAGTGGGTGTATTAACACAACATTCAAACAGACAAAATGTTTTTTCCAAGTTGGTTCCCCAAAACGCTCGCAAAGAAATTTTTGTCAGCCGGGCGAATACTTTAATTTTGCCCCAAAATTGGAAAACTTGCCAATGTAAAATCATATCTTGGCAGACCTTGCTTCAAAAAACGCCTCCAGATATCCATTTGAATCCTATTCTGCAACCAACACATTCTGTAGCAAAATTATGCGAAAAGTTCCAACATTTTTCTCATCATTATTTCCTGGTGCGCTATGTTCTTAGGTTCCTTGTTCTCTTTCGTTCTTAGGCTCACTTGCTTGCAAAATAATAATAATAAATAAATAATTGAAAAAAAATAGCACAATTTTTTGGTTCACTTTCAGTCAGCCCTCACTGGTCCTTGCGCTTCCTTTTTTATACTGTATTATGAGCAATACATAAAAAAGACGGAAAAAATGGGGATGATCATGACTGAATCTAAGACCTGCACCTTTGCAAATACGATAAATGCAGGTGGGACACAATACGGAACTTCCTCTCGCTTTCCATTTGTTGATACATAAAGAACGAAGGTGAGGGAGCCGTGGCTTGTTTTTAAATTCTGTATCTTTTTCTCTCTTTCTCTTCTTGCTCCGGCTGCACAACATAACGGCTGCACTTCTTCTCCCCACTGGGCTTTTCGGGTAAAAACCAGGGCCCCGGACATCTTTTTTCCTTAAGTCTGGGGCGTCTTCTCCTTGAGAACTTCTTCGCGAGGACGAGCGCCACCAAAGATACTTTGCTGTTGGGACGTAGGAGCTACAGCAGCCGGAGGAACTTCCACTGAGCGTGGGAGCAATTGCAGCCTAGGTCTCTGCGCCGCATCCGCTATACAGAAAAGGGAAAAAAAACACATTTCAGCTCATCTCTAAACCGATTTATGTAGGGAAAAAATACCTGGAGAAGCTTCCTTGAATTCGGGAGGGGGTTTTCGGTCAGAATCACGCCGGGGTCTACTACCGTAATTACTATAGTCTCCTCCACCTCCACCGCCACCTCCACGTCTGTCGCCACCCATTCCACCTCCTCGGCGATCCCCAAAAGAGCCTCCGCCTCTACTATAGCCTCCGCCTCCCCTGGAAGAATCTTGCCGAAAACCTACAACGTAGAACCATTAACATTCTCAAGAATTTAATTCAAATCCAACAAAGCTTCTAGAACAACTAGCAATATTCAAGAAAATCTTGGGGAAAATTCAGGGAAAATCAGACCAAAACTTAGGGGGAAGGTAATTATTTAGAGAAAATACCTCCTCCACCGCCTCCTCCTCCTCGGTTCCAATCTTGGCCACCACCAGAACGGCCATCATCACGGCCACCACGGAAACCACCTCGGCCTCCACGATCTCCGCCACGCCCTCCTCCGCCATCCTTTCGTCCTTCTGCAACATCCACACGCAAGCTACGCCCCTCGAGAAGAGATCCATCGCAATCTAAAGCACTTTCCAAATCGTCTAGAGTCTCAAATTCCACGTAACAAAACCCCTTGAAACGATCTGTCTCACGATCACGGACCAGCCGAACATTGCGAATCTAAAATGCATCAGAAATTTTTAAACAGAAAAGTTAGACAATTTCCTAGAATACGAAAGCATCATTTCATCCTATTCCTACTTTGAAATCCTTGAAAATCTCTTCCAAATCGCCTTGAACTATGCCATCTGGTAAATTTCCAACATATGCAGTATAGGGCGGCTCTGTAGGTAATGGTTTCTTTGCACGAAAACCACCTCCATAATTTCCATCTCCACCTCCACCACGTCCTCCTCCACCTCCACGGTAACGTTCACGATCTCCATAGCCGCCTTGCCTGCAGAATATCAAGCCACAATTTCAGGATTAATTCGTTTCCACGATAAACAGCACATGTCAAACTTGAGACCAAAAAGTAGTTACAAGTCTGCAATTTTAACCATTTTTGTCACTCATAACGCAACAAAACTTGACAAATCGCTTATTTCTAAATATATACAACAATTTCCTTGTGAAATCAAAAGCAGAGTTGAGATATTAGCACATTTAAACACGTAAATTTACCTCCCGGAAAAATCATCGTCGTAGCGGCCCGCCATGTTGAGGACGCGCTGGGCCAGATTAGCTCGGTTTGCCCGGTTCCTCGGTTACGAGCCAAGCCCGTGCCGTTGGGGCGAACGGGGCGTTGAGGGTTCCCATCTACAGAATTGGCCTAAATAGACGACGCTTTTCAGTGTCTTGTGTCTATTGTAACGAAACGCGTCACCTATGTGAATTTTCGAGATACCTTACGCTTACCTCGTAATGTATCTGTTGTAAGCTTGTAACGTAGTTGAATTGGTGTTGACTTTTCCATGTTTTGGGCATTACTTTTTATTTACTATGTTTGATTACAATGTACTTATGTATTACATTTAAATACATTGGATATATTATTGTGTATTATTTAATTAGACTTTCCAGCGAAAAAAATTTCAACCAGAAACGCCAAAATAGCCGGGACGAAGCCTAGGATTAGACAGTAGAAAGCTCCTTGCAGGTGATAAAGCGAAAAGACTGCATTTTCGGGTGGCTCTTGGAAATCGGCCATATGATTAATGGCTGTTGCTCGTCCAGTCCGAATTGCCAATTGGAGCCAATAGGGTACCAATCCCGTTTGTCCCAGCCGTTGGATAATTTCATTAACACGAGCCTTATAAATAGACCGTTTAGGTAAAGCTATGGCAATGGGATAAGAGTTGAGGCACTCTTTCATGCCATGTAAAGTGGGGCGACCGTAAGAGTTTAGGTGTTCCGTGTTGATTACAAACTCGACATGTTGCCGATTTTCCATTGTGGCAAAAAGTCCTCGCGCGGTTAGGTTTATAGCGTTATCTAGCGGCAAGATGGTGTACTTGATTCCAATTTGATGAACATTGGGTTCCAATGACATGGCGAATACATTTGCCATTTCAGCGCTGTATCCGCCCCATTCAATCCCGCTTTGGAGCAATTGCCGCAGATTGTCGATAGGTGGTTGGGTGGTGGGTACAGACAGACACGCCGTTAAGGCCGCCCGGTAATCGGATGTGATCAGCATGTAGAACAGCCAGAGGAAAGAGCCGTACCAACGAATGGGCCAACTACTACGATCATTAGGTCCCCCAATGCCCCAGAGACTCTGCAAGTTGTATAGACAAGCCGCACCCAGGTTGCCGTGGAATTGCCCGGGCAGCTCATCCATGCAGTAGTAGTAAAGTTCCGCCGAAAAGTACAAAGAAAGCCCACCCAAGAACACGCAAGCAAGTACAGCGAGCCACAAAGGCAATTTAAACGGCAGGATCAGCGCCTTTGATGGATAAAACATATAATAAATCAATGTGAAAATTGAATTTCTGAGTGAATATTTTTTTTTTTTAGTTTGCATTACTTGCCACTGAGGGAGGGGCAGTGGAGAAGGGGTTAGGAACGTTGCACAATCAACGTCATACGGAAAAGACATGTCAAAGTTAGATATTCTGTCTCGCGTCATAAAAAGGTTAGCTACACCCATATCTGCTTCACCAACCAAAACTTGGCCCATCAGCCCATCCCAGCTACCATTGGTCATCAAACTGCCCCATTTTCCGCGAGGTGGTTGGTAATAGCTAGGCGTAAAATTCATGTACTCGGCCAAAGTATCGATAACTGCAATATCTATGCCGGTATAATAACCCGGCTTCATTTCAATGATGCTGGGTGGGAAATGAAATGTGCAAATACGGAGCGGTTGACCGTATAAGGTAGGGTTTTTTTTAGCGATCCAATGGAAAGTTGCTTTCTCTTTTAGAATTAAGAAATATTGCCCGTTCCACAAGTCGACTTGGCGGAGATGAGAGCCCTTAACCGATGTTGTGAGGGCATGGACCTCTATTAGCTTAGTTGACCACTTAGAAGAAGATTGAAAGTACAATAGGCGAGGGATTTGTGGTACCAGCCACGAATTCAGCAAACTTGTCTTGAAAGGTAGCAAACCTACTAGAAAGATAGATATAGATATAGATAGATAGATATGGTACATTCTTATTATGCTTACTGACAATGAAGAGGGCCAAAGGTGACAAGATTCCTTTCTCCATAGAATTTTGTAGGAAATAGAAAGTTTCAGGGGTATCTGAGCCAATAATTATATACAAAGTGCATAAAAATAGTGAAGTTTTGGTGCGCGAATAATGCTCGGGGAATCGTATGTTGTTTTTTGAGTCTTTAATGGCGTGGATAAGATAATACGGATTAATTAAAGAAGCGCCAATTTGGGTGACCAAGTCTAATTCAGAGCCATTTCTTAGCGTGATAAGTGCAATAGGATTGTATAGTCGTAATAGGCGGGGATTCAAAATGTTAAGTAAGTTAGCATGTAATGTTATATCCTCTTGGTTGGCTCGCGGGATGTTTTTCATTGCTGCAATTTGCACCCTAAAAATTGTATCCCATTGTAAAAAAATATTTTTTATTAAAGAATTCTATAAAATTTTGTTTTCATTGTTTATTTATTTTAGTTTGGAGAAATATTTGTAAGAAGATTTTTTGGGGGTAATTACCAAGTTAGAGTTAACCATATACCGAAAGATTTTCGCAAATTCATCACTAGACGGATTGTTCACCTTTAGATTCCTTTTCCCCGACTTTCGTTTGACTACGTGCGGAGCTCAGAAGAGTTGGATAGAGACTTACTTTGGAGTAAGTAAAAAGAAAACTGCTCCTCATCCTATGTCATCCAAATTATTAAGCAACATATCTTGGGCTTACGACCACGGTTCTTATGTGGGCATTGTATTGGACTGTTTTTACGATAATTTTCTACTTTCAGATAAGTTAAGCCTTTTTATAGATTTAACACTAAAGACCAGGGGCGTCGCGAGGGGGGGGGGTTGGGGGG
>JAGJRP010000504.1:0-25752 GCA_022832235.1 Lepidurus couesii | reverse complement strand
GGTAAAATCGTCAACTACAGTCGGTAAAACTAAGTAAAACTAAGGTCTCCACCCCCCCAATGGAAACCCCCTCGCGACGCCCCTGCTAAAGACTAAAACTACCTGGAAGCAAATTAATCAAATAATTATATACTCAGTTATATAATCATATTCTTCTCAACCTTCCAGCGTTATGTGTTTCAAACTTTGGACTATATTTTTTATTGTTACACCTGTTATTTCGCATTATTATTTAACACATCACGCCTCTTTGCGTCCAGAATTGTGAGTTTACTCGCAGTTTGATTAGAGAATACCGAACAGTTCCTATGCCTATCCCATGGACCCAAGCCGCGCCCCTCACCCATATATAGATTTCAGTTATGATGCCAAAGGTTAAAAACCTTCCCAAGTTCCCATTGTTACGATATTCTTACGACACAATATTATATGAACGACTTAAAGACTATAGTAGTCTAACTTATATTTATTAATAAAAATTACATGCAAAGTAATACCCCGACTTTAAATGTACGTTTTTAATAATAAACTTTGTCAACAGGCTTATGCCTATACGCCAATATCAATTTAAAAAAAAAAAAATACCCCGACTTATGTGAACTCAGAGTTACGCGGTTCTTGATCTTGACCGCCCGCTATAGCTTCTGTGTACCCCGACTGACGCGAATTCGACATACGTACATGCGTAATTTCGGGGTATACTATACATATATTGTAAACTTAGAATGCGTTTTTATTGTTTAGGCATTCTCTTTTACATATTGGCGCCATTCCCTCACATTTCAAAGAAATAAACCGGAAATGTAATCCATCAGATGTAATACACAATACAAAACATTCAACTTATAATTCTATATAAAAATAAACAAAATAGGTAATAGTCTTGGAAGCACCGGTTAATGGTTGTCATGCAAAATTTTTGAATTAGGGTAACTAGTTCTAACTGTACAGTAACTTACTCGTATAATGGAGTTTTAAATTTCCATTGTTAGTCAAGTTGTTAGTGTACCTCCCCCGTTACGCACTTGTAGCATGGGCACTTTAACCGGAACACCTAATCTGGGTTCTTATTTAAAGAAGGAAGTAATTCAAATTCAGAACAAGAATTTCCCTTAAACATCTAGAAAAACTTGTTTTTCCCAAGCAGTATATGGCATTACCCCTGGAAGCAAGTTCTCTCGTGTGTTTTTTATCAGTTACCTTGGTCTCGTGATCCAGGGGTTATTCCCCGAGTCCTTTCGCCCTTGGCCGGCAAAAAGGAAGAGGAAGGAATATGGTTCTTCCATGGTCTGGTTATAGCGTAATATGCCCAAACCGCACCAAAGGATTGGAAAAACCCATGGTTCTTCAAACAGGTTTACAAAGAGAACGAGGTCACTTCGGGAACCATCGGTATAAAAAGCTCCAACTCATCGACAGACTAACCATAATCATCTCAGACTTCTGTCTTACTACTAAAAACTGTTAGTAGCGGCTCTTTCAGAAAGTCCTTTTCAAGTTAATATGGCCATCACTAAGTATAGTGTAAGAAATCTACTGATATTCCGAATTTAATTTAATACTTGTTTATTGGTTTATTTAGATTATCGTAATGCTTGCCTTGATCGCGGTATCCTTAGCTATGCCACAGGGCTTCCAAAACAGACCTAACCAATTCGGCAGACCTAACCAATTCGGCAGACCTAACCAATTCATACCGGGCGCTCAATCCCAAGCCGGGGGCATCACTAATACGAATACTGGACTATTCGGAAGTCAAGGTGCGTAGGAATCTTTTGTACATTTTTCCTTAACTGAGCGGAAAACGATTAAGGGCAATTTTGTAAAATGTTATTTTGCATTCCGTAGGTTCGGCTACTGGCTTCGGCCAAGCTAGCGGACCAAGCGCTGCTTTTGCGACCGGATCGGCTTCCTCTTCAAGTAAAACCTCAATTTTCACATAATTAACTTCAAATATTAATGGATGTTTTCTTCTTCTATAGGTGGGTTTGGAGGCTCTCAAGCTACCGCGGGGGGTACTGCCTTTGGTTTCTAAGAAAGCAAGAACATGTTCGGAAGAATGACGGAGATTCATGAACTACTGTATGTATTACTGCTTGTAAATAAAATGTGTTTAAATCTTATTTATTTGTTCGAAATTGTGCTACGGGGAACTGAAAAAGTCCGTTGGAACCTTAATTTTAATGAAAAGCTAGTTTAAATACGTACTAGCCTTGAAATAAACTACACTCTGGAACTATTATGGTGATAGCATAAAAGAATGACACTATAAATGAAAAAGAAAGCTTTTTATTTTTGGATGATTGACGTCAGTAATTTTGGATTTCCCTGTATACTGTGTACTATATACTGTCTAAAAAAACGGGCATTGGGAAACCTCATTGGTCTAGTCCTTACCCGTGGGATTAATTAAAGCCTGCTCATTTCGAACCTGCTCCACTCTAAAACCGAACCGAAACTAAGAAAATTGGGATCGTTTTTACTGAGGTGGGGGCATTTCATGTGTCCTCCAGCTTATAGTAAGAACGGATTGCACCTTTTAAAAGTTTCGGTTTGGTGTTAGTCAAGAGGCCTACAAAACGCTTCGGAACTAGCAGCCTTTAATTAATCCCACGAGTAAGGATTATACCACTGAGGTTTCCCTAAACCCGTTTTTGTTCCGACAGTATAGTCTTGCAATCAGCGGACTGAGGAAACCGAAAACTTCTTGAGTTCCGGATTTCGTAGCGACAGTTGAAAATAGTACCACTAGGTGAATAGTGAGTAACGGAAATTGCTTTTGTAAGTCCAACTTCCGCCACCAGTTGTCGCTCATGTTGCAAAATGGCAGCCGCTAGGAAAGCCCCAGCTCTTCTAGGTAAACTTTTTATCATTTTGTGAAATTTTGGTACAACAAAGCTACTGATTTTGTAGGATCATTCGGCCAAGGTTTAAGACGTTGGGCTTACAATGCCTCTGGTTTCAACCAAATCGGTAACTGCGTAGCAAACATGGACGTCTAGCTAGGACTAGACTATATAGCCTATATTATAGGGAAAAAGCTTGCTGAGTTATTCACTTTTCCTAGGTCTTCGCCACGATGATGTGCTTTATGAAACTGAAGATGTAAAGGAAGCCTTGCGAAGACTACCGCAATCTGATGTAGATGAACGCTCATTCCGTATTATGAGAGCTTTACAATTGTCTATGACTAAACAACTACTACCGAAGAGTCAATGGACAAAATATGAAGAAGTAAGAATTCCTGAGCAGCGGCTAACCGTACCGTGTAGTTTGACTAGTGTGCTGCTCTTTTAAAGAAAGTAGTGCTGCTTTCACGAAAGTGCTGCTCCTGGCATGGTTTCAGCCTATTACGTTGACGAATGTCCTGTTCCCGTTAATAGGCTGAACGGTGGGCAAGCCCGTAAGTTCGGTTAGGTTAAATGGGGTTTGGTTAGGTTGAATTGGGTTTGGTTATTTAGATTAAGTTAGGTAAGCTTGGTTATGTGAAAGGAGCAGCACGCTCTTCAAGAGGTGCAACATATTTGCCAAAACGACATGGTATGGCTAGAGCCTCGATTTCCTGGTCAATAGAAGTAGACAGTAGAATAGAGAATTTTTTTTATTAAACTATTACTGCTCTTTTGTTGTGCTTAGGATACGCGCTATTTGCAGCCTTATTTGGAAGAAGTAATTCGCGAGCGTAAAGAGAAAGAAGAATGGAGTAAGAAATAAAGGCTTGGGCAATTATCCCTTGGCCACGTGCTAGAATTAAATAGAAATACACGAAACAATACAGACTATCGTTGTACAAATGTAACTGGAAAGTGTGTATTTATTGAAGGGTACAACTAGAAGAGCTGTTGAACGTAAAAAAAAGTGATTTACGTGTCATTTTGGTCAACTTCGTCATCACTGTTCAGAATTTGAGAACTTTTAACTTCTTCATCTTCGGTTTCTTTCAGCTTTTCGACAATAGCTTTAGCTGGATTAAAGACTCCGTTAGTTTGCGCATTACAAACGAAACAACGAGTGGTTTTCTTGTAATGTTTCAGCGCGCAAACTTCACAAAAGTAGTGTTTACACCTTTACAAATAGGCATTATTAATCCGCTACTTAGCAAAAATAAACTATATCTTACTACCTTGTAGCAATAGGGTTCTTGAACGAGTCCCGACAAATGAAGCACTTGAAGGGAAGATCGTCCTCGTCGTCAGGAATCTCGTATTTATGTAAATCCTCTTCGCCTCCTTTCTTGTCTCCTTCCAATTCTAATTGCCAGCCAAATTTGTAATCTGAACGATCGTGCAAAAACTTGCAACTATCGCCGAAGCCACAAAACCCGGTTTCTTTATAATCTTTACAAATATCAGGTGCATAATCCCATCTTACAGTCGTTCGCACGTTAGCCGACGCTCTCATGGGCCCATGACGAACCTTAATAGGACAAATATTAATAAAAACGTCTCATTGCGTGAATTTACGGCAGAATTAAGATTATTTACCCCTCCGCTAGCAGCATTTCCTTGTACTGTGTCCTTCTTCTCATAGTACTGTGTGTAGGCGCTCAAACCTCGATAAATTTTGTCGTCTTCTTTTCCTTTCAAATCCTATGCAGGCCCAAAAGCTTTTCTTAATAGGAAATAGGAGCCCTTCTCCTTCTAAGTAAATGTATTCCTTTTAAATTACCTTGTTAACCTTTAGAGCTCGTTCAAAAACAGCTTGGGCGTCTCGGTCCTGTTCAGTATCGACGTCGTTTGTGGATGCCGCAAACGCATCTCGAGGTAAGGTGTCATCGATTTTCCCGCTGGACTGATAGGCAACTGTTACCGAGCTGGGACCTTTTTCTTCATCGGTACTTTCTCCTTGTGCTACAGTTCGTTTCTTTTTCAACGCGCTTGTCTAATGGTTTAATAAAATGAACATGAGAAATAAGGACGTTAATAAGGTTTACTAAATTAGCTATGAGAAGCAGGACTATTGTTTTACTCACGGATTGTTTTAGCGGTTTGCCTGCAACTCGTCTCTTTTCTCCCTTAACAACAGTAGTTTCATCTTCACTGCTACCTATTTATGAAAGTTAAATCGATAAAAGTAAATAATTTGTGTTTTTATTTTAGCGCGTTTCATATCCGTAAAAGATATTTCCACGCCACACGGCATCGCATGACTACAACAGGAACAGGGAAAAATTACGATCTTTGGCAACTGCTACGCCATAGTACCTTGGTCTTACTGATTTATTTTCTCCTAGCGTGAAGCGTAAACTCAACAATTAAAAATTAGGTTAACGTTAAGTTAGATTTCGTTTACTTAACAAGTCAGGCCCATACTTTTATGTTGTGAACTTGAAACAAAAGCTGGCGTAGCAATAGCAGCAATCTATTATTAAATACGGTTGCTAACTTGTTTGATCTTCTTCGTCTACTTGCGTAGTTCGTTTGCGGCCGGCAGCAGCCAATCGAATCACTCTTTTAAAACTTACTCTTGGTTTAGCTTCGTTATCTTCCATACTAAAATACTAAACAAGACGACAGGAAAGGTAGGGGCTCCCCTTTAGAGTGTTAAACATCCCCATCCTAAACGTCACTCTCTACATGGAGGCATGGCTAAAACCTCGCTAGCCGTAACTCTTTTCGCACTGGTTTGGTTCGAGATTATGAACAAGAACCGAATCCCGACTTTGAACTCAATTTTAAAGAAAGTTCTTTACGTGTTTAATGCTCAGTAAATGCACCAATTAGTCTAAAGACTACAACATTTATACTAAATAAATTCCAAGTATTTAACTATACCTAGTTTTAAAAATAAACCCAAATAATTGATTTTTTTCCGTTGTTTGGAACTCGTTTCGTACAAACACCAAAACGTGTCTGGACAAGTTCAAGAGAACGGATTCACAAGTTTTTTTGCCCGCTGAACCGGATGTGCTTCCGGAAGCACCCCTATATAATCGCCAGTTGCTTGCCAGTCAGCAGTCAGTGCAGACGTGCAGCTCTGTCTCCAGCGATGTTACTAGTATACCCTAAGCTACTATGATGCTACTATGATGCTACTATAGATGCTAATGATGCTACTATGATGCTACTATGATGTTACTATGTTAGATGTTAGGTTAGGTTAGGTTCAAGACTTCAAGATGCGAGGTCGCAAAATTCAAGAACTCGATATTCGACTTCATGAATTCTGCGGTCTCGAATCAATAGGTGGCAGATCTCAAGACGGCGGTTCAAGACTTCAGAGGGGGGCGGTTGCCTTAGATAGACGGTGCGATCTTTGGCGATTCACTTTGAAAATATCGTGTGGGGTTTTCAAAGTGTAAAGGGGGAGGTTGCCTTAGATAGTCGGTGCGATCTTTGGCGATTCACTTTGAAAATATCGTGTGGGGTTTTCAAAGTGTAAAGGGGGAGGTTGCCTTAGATAGACGGTGCGATCTTTGGCGATTCACTTTGAAAATATCGTGTGGGGTTTCAAAGTGTAGAGGGGGAGGTTGCCTTTGATAGTCGGTGCGATCTTTGGCGGTTCACTTTTAGAAACTTGTAATCGCTAAAGTGGGCCACATTGACCCGGGTGGTACCCGGAGAGACCCCTGTCAACATCATCACAGTGGAAAGCACCTTTTCATAGCTAGATCATAACAAAAAGAGAAACCACTCAATTAAGTTCATTAACAAGTTTACTATTCCATTAAATTTTACAAAAATTCTCTCAAAATATGACGCTTATTGGGAATTCTTGAACTTGGGTTACCCGAGTTCGAACTTGGGTAGCCCAAGTTCAGTATTGTGTAGAGAAAGCACTGTTTCATAGCATCACAGCAAAAAGATAAGCCACTTAATTAATTGCATTAACATCCCTGCAAAAAAAATGTGACAGTTTCCGTGGATAACTAAGGAAAGTCTTGAGGCAAATTCTCATTAACTTTTATCAATTCTCATCAAGTTTTAACAATTCTCATCAACGAAAGTTGATGTTTTAACAATTCTCAAGTTTTAACAATTCAAGTTTTAACAATTCTCATCAACGAAAGTTGATGAGAATTGTTAAAACTTGTTAGAATTGTTAAAACTTGCACTTTCTTTCACTCCACTAGCTGAAAAAGAAAAATTAATTGTTGGACTGTGACACATTAGTGTAATTTTTTACTCCGGGATACATTACGTACGTGTGTAACTATGTCCGGAGAACGTGTTGGAATCATTAACATTCATATGGCACGAATATCAGGCTGCTCACACCATGCTACAGGATGAAATACGTAGTATACCCAACAAACAAAACATATATGGGACTGCACTGTATGCCACGAATGCCACGACAAAAACCACTCCAATTCGAAGGGTAAAATACGAAGTTGTAGAAAGGGAAATGGGACACGAAATGGTAAAATGTTAATTTCGCTTTTTACCGTTTCGCATCTGTTTCGTATTTCACTATATGTTGCGAGTCACAACATATAGTGAAATACGAAAAAAGCGAAATTAACATTTTACCATTTCGTGTCCCATTTCCCTTTCTACAGCGTTCTCACAACTTGTGAGAACGTGAGTGTGAGCATCACTGTTTTAATATCTGCAACCTCATTTTGTGCTAAAACACGCGAATTTTTTTCTGTCAGAAAAACGCAAAACAGCTTGGAGTTTTGCATTTTACTATTTCGTGTTTCGCAATCTG
This sequence comes from Lepidurus couesii, assembly GCA_022832235.1. Classification (NCBI taxonomy): domain Eukaryota; kingdom Metazoa; phylum Arthropoda; class Branchiopoda; order Notostraca; family Triopsidae; genus Lepidurus; species Lepidurus couesii. Next base: position 18,099 of record JAGJRP010000504.1, on the reverse strand, counting down.
GTTTATCGACACCCACATACGTCTCGGGAACGAATATTAAATAAGAGATGTGCCCACTAGATGGTTCTCATTTAACCAAAATCGTTGCAAAATCACAGAATTACAGTAAATAGTTTTGCTAGTATGGGAGAAAAATTCGACGTGTGAATTCACTGGGGATAAAGACCAGAATATGTTTCCTCTGCTTTCAGTAAAATGAATTCAACAATTTCCCTAACTTCGTGGAGGAAACTTGACGCTTCATTTTTCGCAGCTGATTCGCAAACGTTAGCGAACAAATTATTAGGAAAAATACTTGTTCGTCGCACTCCCGATACAGATTGCTTACTCTGGGGACGTATTGTTGAGACTGAAGCTTACCTTGGAGAAACAGATCAGGCCGCTCATACCTATAAACTACGACAAACAACTCGAAACGCTGCAATGTTCATGAAACCAGGCACGGCATACGTGTACTTTACTTACGGAATGTACTATTGCTTCAACATTTCCAGTGCAGGTAATGGCAAAAGCTTCGAAAAATAATAATTTCTTCGGAAACCCACAATTTTCTTTGAGTTTTCTTAATTTTGTAGGAGCTGGAGCTGGCGTATTGCTGCGGGCAGTAGAGCCAATAGGAGGTTTAGAGACCATGCAGAAGTTACGCCAAAACCGATTAAAAAAGACCGACATTGCGCGACCAATCCTAGCGTCCCATAACCTAGCAAACGGCCCTGCTAAACTTTGCTTAGCATTTGACATTGACAAACGATTTGATCAACACTCGCTGGACACTTCTGATTGGCTGTGGGTCGCAGAAGATGATTTCTGCCACGATGGCGCAGTAGTTACAAGTTCACGAATCGGAATTAACGCCAAGTACGGCGAATGGGCCAGGAAACCACTACGCTATTATCTGGCGTCCAGTTCATCAGTAAGTGTGCGAGACCGAAGCGCAGAAGTTGCCTTAAGCATAACGAGACCACTTTTAATAAGTAAAAGATTAGAAACAGGAGAAGAAAGGCCGGCAATGCGAACTTCTCGCAAAAGAAAACAAAATAACGTAACATGAACACTTGGACACGGTTGGTTTGAAACAGCACACTGTATACACTTTCTTGTTGGCTCCCATCCGGATGCTTCTTTGTAATAAAATTAGTTTCACACAACCGATTCACCAGATATTCTGAATACAAAGTTTTTGTAAGCCTTTACTTACGCTCGCTGTCATAACTAAACAAAACAAAAGGGAAAAAAGATAAACTCCTCCTCTTCCTAAATGTGACTTTTTTATTTTTTGTTTTTCCTTGATTATTTTGTGGGCGTTAAGACGAATAGCCATACTGAGACGGCTTTTTGTCGCTGAAAAAGTTCTTCAAAACCCAAACTTGACCAAAAGCGATGAATAAAATGGCGCACGTTTCGCCCACCGACCAACTGAAAACGCGTTCGTTGAGATCCTCGGCGCGTTTCCTGCCTTGAGCTTCGCGTAACCTGTGGTGGGTTTGGTAATCCGTAATTTTGTTCAGCGCTTCATGCATCATTTGCATGGAGGATTCCATTTGCGTCAAGGCAGTCAAATGATCGCCCAATCCGGGCAGAGGATCTTCTGCACCTACTTGCCAATCTAGGTAGACCAGCTTGTGGGAGAAGGTAGAGAACTCGTTTGAGAAACAAGCACCGTACGTGCCCTTAATTTCTGCTTTAAAGGTGAAGCTATCGTATTGCTTCTTCACTTCATTAAACAGGACCTAGAATATTACATACATTTTCTTAGTACTTTTAGCTTTCCTGATATTAAAAAGGTCTAACTTGTCGGTTGGGTCCTTCCACGACAATATCTACATCATAATGGCCTCCAGTCACCACCTGAAAACAAACAAGTTTGGGTTTTAGGATTTACTTCACATTCGTAGATGCACGAAATAACTTTTAATGCTTGAATGCTCGCGAGTGTTAAGATCTGGAAATGGGAATGCTCTTACCTGGAATTCAATGGTTGACTCTACGCCCTTCTCTATTTCTTGGTAGAAGCACTCTTTGGCATTATCTGGTAGCTCGAATGTCAATTCAACTGCACTACAATGCTGAACGAGGAAAAGAAGACTAACTAGAAACGCAACGGATAACTTGAAATTGGACATTCTCAGGCACACCCTAACTCCAAATCGCTGCGCATGCAGTCGATCCATATCCCAGTTCTACGTTTTTCTTGCTTGCGTGCAAATCCACTAAATTTATTTCTAGTATTTTCAGAGAAACACAATACGAATATCTGCGGGAATGTAAAGGTAAACACCGCCAAGCTAAAAAGACAGGCCGCTAAAAAGCGAACCGAACGTACACGTCACCGGCAAGTCTAGTTAGCGGCTCGGCGTTCTTTCCTTAGTTAGGGCGGCGAATGACAAGCAAGAATTTGTAAACAAAAAGCGATTTCTGAGCATTTTCCAAAGTAAGCGTTTTATCGGCAAAACAATTCAGAGGAAATTAACCAAAGAACTTATTTTTAGATGGACCGTTTACTCAGATTAGGTGGTGCAGTTCCTGGATTGGGACAAGCTGCACCTCCACCAACCGATTCACCTGTGGTGGATACTGCTGAGCAAGTTTACATATCATCGTTGGCGTTATTGAAAATGTTAAAACACGGGCGAGCTGGTGTACCTATGGAAGTCATGGGCTTGATGCTGGGTGAACTCGTCGATGACTATACAGTTAGAGTTATCGATGTGTTTGCGATGCCTCAATCAGGAACTGTAATGATAGATTTCCTTCTTTGTTCTTTAGAAAGAGAATGTAACGCCAATTCACTGCCTGTTTAGGGTGTAAGTGTGGAAGCCGTTGATCCTGTATTCCAAGCCAAGATGTTAGATATGCTTAGGCAAACGGGACGCCCTGAAATGGTCGTTGGCTGGTACCATTCTCACCCTGGTTTCGGTTGCTGGTTGTCCGGCGTAGATATTAACACTCAGCAATCTTTTGAAGCTTTGTCTGAGCGTGCTGTCGCTGTTGTAGTAGATCCCATTCAATCAGTTAAAGGAAAAGTCGTCATTGATGCATTCCGGCTTATCAATCCGAATATGATGGTCCTAGGTCAAGAACCTCGTCAAACTACATCCAATTTAGGGCACCTTCAAAAACCTTCCATTCAGGTTCGCTAGTTACAGGTTTTTTCAACTGTTCATTCTGTTAACACTTTGCGTATATAGGCCTTGATCCATGGCTTGAACCGACATTATTACTCCATCAGCATTAACTACAGGAAAAATGAATTGGAACAAAAGATGCTGCTGAACTTGCACAAGAAATCTTGGATGGAAGGGCTCACTTTAGCAGACTATGAAACCCATGCGCAAGAAACGGAGAAAACTGTGTTGGATATGTCTGATTTAGCCAAGCAGTACAACAAAGCTTTGGAAGACGAAGAGAAAATGACCCCGGAACAGTTAGCTATTAAGAATGTGGGCAAACAAGATCCCAAACGTCATTTGGAAGAGAAAGTGGACGTTCTCATGACTACCAATATCGTCCAGTGTTTGGGAGCTATGTTAGCTACTGTCTCGTTCAAATAAGGAAATAAAAACAAAACTTACTCAGAAAAAGAATTTTGAGGAAAAGGAAGTTTTTTTTATTGTTTTTGTAACCCCTTCAAGCGATAAAATTGTACGCGTGAAAAGTTTACGTTTCTGCCTTTTTCTAGCACCTTATTCCAGGTTTCGGGTTGGACGGTTTTGGCGTGAACCAATAGAAACACTACTTGGCCGCCATGCTCTTTGGGGTTAACCAATTGCACAAAAACATGAAGGAAGAAAACGCACTAAGATGAGGTTCGCCGTCTTAGTCGCGATGGAAAGCAAAAGAGAGGAAGAAGTAGTACGAAATCGATAAGCAGAATCTACGATAACAAACAAACCCAAGATAGCAGATATGCATACAGTGTTCTGTGTATTAATTGTGCTTAAAGCCTCCTATAAAGCTCACGTGTAACAAACAGGTGGTTTTTTAGAGGTGCGAAAATTGCAAATTATCTTCAAGTAATTAAACCTTTTATTACTGGTCTAATTAAATCATTAAATTTAGCTGCGGATCGTTGCTGAAATCAGCTGTTTAGTATCCACATCCTGCGTGATTGTGCCACTCGTAATTTGACCCTTAAAACCTTCTGAGGAAAAGTTTTTTTGAAGTTAAGTGGATGTTAATTAATAGTAATCATTGGGGACTTAGGACAGTATAGTTGTCAGCTGCGACGACCTTAACCTTTCAACCTTCATTAGGTTAACTGTTAATAATTTCAATGTCGGTTTCTTCCTATATAGGCCTATATATAAATACCCCAAAGCCGGTTGTTTTTCTACCTTTTCATGAGCCCAGAGGCTATCCAGTGAAAGCAGGAAGGAACCGTGTCCGCTTTCCATTGGTCTGCTGCTGGCCAAAGCTCTTTTAATTTTTTTCCCGGAAACAGAAAACAAGTACGTACGCCACTTACGTAAACTTTAAGTATGCCTATAGTGAAAGTGACATAATGTTTGTTTCCTTGCAGGCTTGTTACTTTGGTGTTCAAAATTAACAGATCCCAGTTTAAACCATGCTGCTCCAGTTATATGCCTTAACCATAGTTTTGTTGGACATTTGTATCCTCTTGATCAGGATTTTGACCACATGGGTTGAAGCTGTCTTCCGCACATTAGTACCGCCTGGACAAAAATCCATCTCGGGTGACACAGTCTTGGTAAATCTTGTTGTGTCATTAACCTTATAACCTCCTGCATATATAAATAAAAACAAATCATGGGCAGATTACAGGCGCTGGGCACGGCATTGGACGAGAACTGGCGTACCAGCTAAGTCGCCTTGGAGCAACTTTAATTTGCTCAGATATCAATCTTGCTACAGCTGAAGAAACGGCAACTTTTATTAAGCAAGAAGGAGGCCGCGCTTTTGCGTACCAATGCGACGTTTCTCAAAGGACTCAGGTGAAATTTGAAAACTTTCCCCCACGACCGTCACTTTTTCTTTAACTTAAAAAGGGTTTAAAAAATAAATAGGTTGAATCTATGGCAGAAAGAGTGCACACAGATGTGGGTCCAGTTTCCATTGTTATCAATAATGCGGGGATTATGCCTTGTCATCCGTTCTTGTCGCACTCGGTACAGGAAATCGACAGATGCATTGACGTCAACTTGAAAGGCTGTCTTTGGGTTAGAGAAATTTAGTTGTCTCCAAGAATGTTTTAGCCTTATGGATTAAGAAACTCAATGTAGGTCATGCGATCTTTTTTGCCCGATATGGTCGCCGCCCGGAAGGGGCACATCGTTTCCATGGCTTCCATTGCTGGAGCTTTTGGTTGTGAGAACGTGGTGCCTTACTCTGCTTCCAAGTTTGCTGTACGAGGTATGCATCTCTTGTAATATTCTTAAAATCTCTTGAAAAAGTGTGTTGGATTCACTTAAAAAAACAAAAAAAAACAAAGAGGAAACGAGGAAAATAAGACGAAAAACTGATACAAAGAGCGAGAAAATTGATATGTTGTTGGCATATTTTATCGCTAACAGGTTTAATGGAAGCTATGGTTGAAGAAATCCGGCGCGACCCTCGTAAATTGGACATCAAATGCACCACAGTCTGCCCCTTTGTAGTCGATACCGGTTTGTGTAAAAAACCACGAGTTAGGTAATTTTCAATTAAGGCACCTCCAATTGTAATTTTATGGAATCCTAATTGGAGATGTCTAAATTATATAATTCGGAAGGGCCTTAAAGTTTTGTCTCTGAAACCTTTTTTTTTTTGCATTTAAAGGTTTCCGCGATTTATGCGCATTACAGATGTGTCGGAAGCTGCTGCTATTATAATCCGCGCAATGCGACGGGAGGCTTCCATTGTTTTCGTGCCGGAATATATATACTACATCTGGTTAGCTACGAGGTAACAAAAAATAATATAAAAAGAAAACAAGATACTTAACTTTTTTTTTTCCTTTCAGGTGGTTTCCGGAGCGTGTAACCCAATTATGGAATGACTTTTTGGATACTGGAGTAGAACCCCATGACGACTGACGAGAAAAACCACGTAATATAAAATGTTTTCTCTTTTTCTCTCCTTAAGGAAAATATTAAAACGAGTGGTCAAGCTTACAAAGGAAAATGAGGCAGAGAAAAGTGTGGGTGAATCTGAGCATGTTGAGAAATTGTTAAAGGGCCGCAATGACAATAAGAGCCATGCAAACAATGCAAAGCTTTTACTTGGAAGTATTCTTGTTTGTTAAATTTTTTAAACCTCTACAGATAAAAGTGAATTGAAACAAACCTAATTTTTATTGGAATGTCAGACTTCCGATTACGGCTATAAGAAATTTTTTTCATAGAAAGACGGTGAGTATTACTTTTGGTATTTCCTTTCTTTGATTGGTCACTACAAGGGAGATAATAGATTTGCACGCAAGACCTCGTTTTGTTGTCTTTAAAGGTCCACACGAAACATGCGGATATGTGGCGTGCAAACTGCTTTACGAGATAAGAAAATGATAAATGCTTTATGAAATCTTAAAAAGAAAAGAGAAAACGAGAAACTCGTTCGTTTCTATTTATGAGGATGGTTGGTGGACTTTCAGGAATGTACAGAAGGATTTTTTTTTCTTTATATCCTAAAAGAGATCCATTTCCAGAGGGTTTTCATTAGCAGCACTCACACGGATAGTTTATTCAACTGAACTTGACTAGGTTTTCCAAGTTTTAATCTCGTAGCAAACTTTTCGCACAAGTTTCACTCACTTATTGCCCAAAACTCGAATCAATCTTTCACAAATAAATGTCCATTCGATGTCCTCTTCGTGCAATGCGAATCTGTCCAGGAGGAACATCTGGCAGACCCACTGACCGGAAGGCAAACTCTACTACCTGGGACCCAAAGTTGGCTTCGAAGCTAAGTGGAAAAATAAATTTTAAGCTATTAGCAAGGAATTGCAAAAAAACAAAAAAAATCTTTTTTAAAGTAGTGCTATACTCAGTCGAGATGTTGACTTCTGGTGGTTTTCCGGTGGCATTTTGGACGACTAGAAATACTTTGGTGACTAGTTCGATAATGTGGCAGGTTTGCAATACAAAATCGCCCTTGTGCGTAGGCACAGTTTCACTGGTGCCTGCTCCATGGAATAAACAGCCTCCTTGCAGGCTTTTCGTTTCCAAGCACACCGGACTCTACAATAAAAAAAATATCGTTAAAACCAGTGAGGTAAAAACTACAGCTTAAACACATCCGGAATCCCGAAGTTTAAACTATAAACTCTATGAATTTAACCTTTAAAACTGCAACACTGAGCTTTTTTTTTAACTTTTATACTGCGGGAATAGCTCACCATCTTCACATGAAATAGAGCAATGTCATCGAGGAACGGCGACAAAGAAATGCGCCAAATCTCGGTGGCTGGAACGCGGTACTTGACGTGGAGTGTGCGCTGGTCCATAACTAGAATTGCGTTGGTGGACACAACCAATAGCACAGGCATAAACTGTAGGGGAAATTTGAAAAAATAACACTCGAAATAAAATATTTTTTGTTAACGAAAGAAAAAGTCTCAAGTCTTAATACTTTGCCACTGGAACGTGTAATTTTGTTAATTATATCCGCAAACACGACGTGCTGGTCATGGGTGTCAGCAGACATCCGTCTCCATTGTGCATTCTGGCGCAAGCGCACATAATCGCCTTGGAACGGATGCGAAACACTACAAACAAAACGTCATGTCAATAAAACAAACAAATTTAATAAAACAAGGGTCGCGCACCTTTTAGAATAAGATTCTTTTCGATGTTTGAAGATGATACTGGCCGTCACTTTCTCGCGCATGCGATTGCGTGACGTTTGATCAAATTGCACCCGGTACTGGTGACACTATAAGGAACAGAAATGAAAATGAATTTAGTAATAAAGCAACTCCATCCATTAACTTATCCACTAACGTAAAATAGGCACATTCAATGCAAGGTAAATTAACTGGATAAAACTAGAAATTCGCATTCTATAAAAAAATATATCCGGTACAAATAAGAAGAATGAATACAAGTTAAAACAATCAAACTCATTGAAAACAATTCGATAAACATTATAGCAAGAAATCCATACTAACTCAGACACATCCAGGAAAAATAACTGAAACCAATCCAATGTAATTTAGACTAAATCCTTAAAATTTGAATATAAGATCAGATAAAAATAATCAAAAAGAGCTAGAAAAAGCCACTGAATCCATATAGAAAAGACTTTAAGAATGTTTAAGACTTTCTGGCCATTCAAAGTAATTTTAAGCCACCTAAAATCCAAATCAACAAAAGAACATACTTACTCTCCATCTGTGATATAAATTCTTGAGATGAAGACTCGTTTCCCCTAACATGGGCGACACGGCTGGCCACTCTTTGCCAATAGGCGAAGAAGAAGGCAACAGATTGGCTAAGCGGATTAAAAGCCGTACTCTCTACAAAATAAACAAACGTTAAACGGTTGGATCAATTTCTCTTTCTTCAAAGTCCACGTGCAATGCTTCGGAAGGTGGAGGAGACTTTATTCAAGAACTGCCAACAACTGGGCCAGCCAGGTAAAAAAAAAAAAAAACACTCTTAGCTGATAAATCGTTTCTTTATCCTCAAGAAAAAAATATCAACGAAGTCTAATATGGCTAAAATTTAATATAGTCATTAACCTCCACCTTCAAGCCCAAAAATAAGGGAAAAGTCCGAAAGTCAAAAGAGCGTCTGTAACACAAAAGCAATAACAGAAGGAAAGAAAAGCTATAGACAGAATAAGTGAGATATAGGCAACTAAAGGAAGCGACTCGTCCGGCGTTTCAGGGTCCTTTTGTGTCAGCAGCAACGTTATTATTGTCGTCGTCAAGTTTGCGTACTCTCCATGCCAGGTAATGCTTCTCGATGATACTAACGGCCCATTTCATCCGTCTGCGCTGCAGCATTTCATTGTACTCTTGCCGGGCCTAGAAAACAGGAACCCAAAAAAGATTTTTCTCAATCTTGTTCAATTATTTTCAACGTTATTATGAAGAAATCTTATCAAGCTTCAAAATTAAGCAAGCAGAAGGTACTTTAGTAAGACCCACCACATGGTAGAATCGCTGCTCCAACTGTCTTTTCCGTCTATACGAGAATAGATTCCCAGACTATAGGGAAGCCCCATAAGACATGCATGCAAAAGAGACAAATAACATGCCACATCAATATTTTCTTCCTTCTTTTCTTTTTTAACGAAACAACATGGAAATGCACTACGCTACATCCCAAGGTCCAATACTTTCCCCAATGCAGCCAATGAAAATTCAACCCAAAATTGAGTTATTAATAATTCTCCACGCTACCTTCCTGCCACGATACAGAGCTTGCAAAAGTAAAACGGCGCCATGAATCCGTAAAAACTCTTTTCGGGGCTAAAGATAATTAAAACAAAGAAAAATAATGGCAAATCATAAAAATAATTCATACGCAACAACACAATAAGACAAGCAAGCATGACACTGACATGACATATGACATGGCAAAAGACACGACATACACATGTCATAACATAATATTCAGCTAAAAACAGACTTGTAAGAATTTTTTAACAATATTTCATAATAATAATAATAATCTTACGATAAAAAATAGAAAATGAAACACATAGAATGAAAAAAGTTAAGCTGTGTTACCTTGTAACGTTTCCAGGTGGCAGCAATTAAAATTTGGGATTTTTTCATCTTGCGGAACTGACTGCGTTGCCACCAGCCACGAAAGATTTTTTGCAACAAAATAGCCAAATCTTCTAATCGTTGACGCCGATACTCTTCAAGTTCCATAACCTATAAAGAAAATTTCACAAGTCACTCAGCTAGAACCGTTGCGAAGATCACACATCACTTATAAAACACTTATAAAGCCTAAGACTACATAGAAAACATTAAGGAAACTATTTTAGAACTTACTGTTCGAGGGTTTTTAATGAATATTTTGCTTCTTCCGAAGGCATATTCAGTAGGCGAGACGGGTAAATGGCGCAAAATCATAGCCACGCCTTCAATAGGGAAACCATCCCAAGTTGGCCAAGTTAAATCGCACAGCATTTTGTACCTTGCCAAGAAGGAGGGATAAGTTTGGCGGTAAGCAAAGCCCGTTCTCTTGACTCGGACATTTTCCATCAAGCTGACCAACAAATAAACAGAAACACAAATAAACTGGTATTTTTGGTAAACAAATACACGGAATTAAACTCGCAACTCTAAGAGATATAATAAGTTAATCAATAAAAGATGGGTTGAATTACCCTAAATAGCGCACTTGGTGCTGGACCAAAGCCATTTCAAAAATATTTGGCTGCTTCATTTCATTAGGTTTAATGCACCGGATGTAATGAGGCATTTTGGTAGACAAATTCTTCATTAGCGACGCTATGCTGAGCTTGAATTGTGAGCCAGTGGTCGCTGGTCTCCTCAGTGTTGCTCGTCGAGGATTTCCTTTCATGAAAAAGCATTTTTAAACATGATTTTTTAGTGATTTTTTTTTTACCTTCTGGGAAGAGATCTTTCAAGATGGATAACTCACAGCGGTACATAGCTTGGGACAAGTCCCGGTAAAGCAAATCGTTGTTTTTTTCCACAAATCCTTGCACACTGTACGTGACACAGCCCGCATAATGTTTCAACCTGCAACCGAGTACATACGAGGTAAGATAAAATAAACAAATAAATGGAAAGTCTTCTATGTAATTAAGCAGCACTAGCTCGGCACACGCATTACCTGAAAGCATCATAGGACAAGGAATTGTCAGACAAATGAGGCCGGTATAACCGCGATTCAAAGTGCTGGTGTTCATGGAACGCTTGGCTGATCTTGTGCAAAAAAGTATCGTCACTGACTTGGCCTGGTCGCAAGCATTCTTCATCCAATAAGGCCAAAATCCCTCCTGTACTCTAAGGAAAAAATTACGCGAATTAGCTTTTCTATCCCTTCTCTTTCTTCCTGCGTTTCCATCCCTCTTTTCTTTATCTCTATTATTTTGTTTAAAGACTGCCTTAGCTCCAGTGTTCTGGATCGATACTTTTTGTGTGATCTTAGATCATTTCCGATCGTCGTCAACTTCTGTAAACCCGATCAGATCAAAAGTTCCAAAAGTTCAGAAGATCTAGATCAGATCGCAAAAAAATCATCGTCGATCAGATCAGATCATTTTTATGTACAACAATACTAATGGCAGCAACTCGCATAAAAGCGGGTTCAGCCATGTTGTAGGAGGCGTCTAAAAACAGTAGACTTAAACTAACGTAACTAACTTAACCTTCAACTAACTTAACTAACTAACTTAACTTAACTAACTAATTTATTAATTAACTAGTTAATTAACTAATTTAACTTAACTAACTTAACCTAACTTAATCTAACTTAATCTATGGTAACGTAACTAAAATGCCCCGCCTTGGGCGAAATAAGGCCGATATGATTTGCTGCGGATCGCTGGACGACCCTCCTAACATGGCTGAACCCGCTTTTATGCAAGTTGCTGCTTTTAATGTAAACATGAAAGGGTCCTGATAGCCAGTGCTTTAGAAACAGAATAGAAAGAATTTCCAACAGTGGCCACTAGTGGACTGATTTTGATCGGTCGGGATCGGTGAAATTTCCTAAAAAAATCGATCAGATCACTGCCAATTTAGGGTCACGCCGATCAGGTCAAAAATGGCCGATTGATCTGATCTGATCTAATATTTTAAAAAAGATCCAGAACACTGCTTAGCTCGGTATAGGCAGTTACCAAGAGGAATTTCGGAACAAACTTTCATTAAAACCGGCACATTTCATGAAAAAATTCTTTGACGGTAAAACCATAACAAACACCAGTGCCATCTGCGACTGTATCTCATCAATAAGCTAAGGTATACGGGAGCCTTAAATCCAAAATCTTATGATTTTTTTCCCGTTTTAAAGTACTATTTTTACATATAAAGGGGTATTTACTTTCTCGATGAAATCGCAGATGCTCGCATTATCAAAGTATTCCACTGGAGACCACTCCAAGCCTTCTTTGACGTACTCCTCTTGCTCTTCTTTAAGCGTGAGCTCAATAAACACTTGCTGCAGCTTCTCGTTGCAGTAATTGATAATAAACTGCTCGAAACTGTTGGTCTCGAGCACTTCAAAACCGTAAATGTCTAACACGCCCAACACTCTCTTCTTTCCCGTTTGCTTAACCTATACATGAGGTCATTAATTCAACGGAATTCTTTTTAATAAAGCCAAAAAAAAAATCCTACCTTGATCTTCTCATTGATCTGGCTCACAATCCACGTAAACAACCGGCTATACAAAGCTTTGCACAATGCGTCTCTGGCATACACAGCCTCTGAGGCACTTAAATCCGTTAATACTGCTTCCGTTTTGGTTTCCACGGTGCGCGACGTCAACGCTGCATGTAAAGAGCTCACGTCTGACCGCAACAAATCGCAAACTTCGTACATCTCTTCGGAATCGCAATTTTTTGTGTAAAGAAAAAATAATTAGTGTCCAATTTCCCACTATTTTCACGCCAAAATATTATGCCAGAAAAAGCAGTGGGGAAAAAACCCGGAAGTACCTCGTCCTAATGAACTAGAGTGAGATAAAGTGCCTTTGTGAGACTCGCGAGTGTCTCGAGGAAGTGAAGAGTCCCGGGACAGAGGTAAGAATGAGTCATAGCTAACTTTGCGGTAAAGCAAGGCAGTCCGCAAAGAATCAAGTGAGCAACCCAGTATACCACATACTTCTTCCACCTCTAAAAAGAAATTAAATAACGCTCCTTGTACTCTACGTCCTGCCACCTTTTCTATAAAGCTAAGTAAAATCCCCAACGGAAAACCACAAATGGCGCAATACTTTTGCTTTGGTAATAAAACAAAAACTAAATTAACAGAGAAGAATAAAACAGGATTCAAGAGAAATAGAACCGATAGAAAGGACAAGTGAATAGAAAAAAGAAAGGAATAACGGTAGAAATACCGTAGTCGTTGACGATTTGACAGCCTTCAGTACCATCAATGTTAGTGACCGGCACAAAGCCCAGATTGCCCAATTTCAAGACGGCGGCGATAATATAAAAGATGTGCTGAATTTCCTCGGCTACGAACCCCAGTGATGACATGGCTTTCTATTAGGAAACAACAAAAGACGATAAGAAGCCGTCCGTAATCGTCTAATAAAACGGTTCTTTTACTTTGGTAAGGGAGAACTCTTCTTTGTCGTTCTGAACGATGGGAATGTTAGGCTTGTTTGTCCTTAAGAAGGCATAGTTTTCCGTGTTGCGTTGTAGTTTCAAAGATTCTAAACAAACAGATTACGCATCATACCTCAATAGCAAAAATAAATCGTAGAAGAATTTGACTTACTTAATAAAGACACATCCGCACCACTCAAAAGTTGGTAAAAGACGTGGAAATTACGCTCGCCAGCTCCTTGGCTCGTCACTCTGGACTTTTCTAGCAAATCTAACCCCAGGAAACAAATCCAATCATTTTGGCTTCCATAAGTCGGGAAAAAATGCATCCAACTTACAATTAGTTATCACTCCGCCGACAGGTTCTCCTTTGAAATCAAACGCAATGTCCATATACTTGCCAAATCTTGATGAATTATCATTACGGTACGTTTTGGCATTCCCAAACGCTAGAAATCGTATAAAAATTTATAGAAAATCAATAATAACCAATACCAGTAGGTATTAAATTTCCGTTGTTTACCTTCTAAGAGTGGATTGGACTGCAACAGCATGTGTTTGATTTGGTTCAGGTCTTGGCTCCGTTCCGAAGAGGCCGTAATATATTGCAAAACGAGCTTCGAAGATTCCGTTTTTCCAGCGCCACTCTCACCAGTCACTATAATCACCTGATCGGTATGGTAATTGCGTAAATTGGTCCAGGCGCAGTCCGCGACGGCAAATCTGAAACAATTCATTCATTCTTAAAAAATAATCCAATCCATAATTAAAGAACCTTACATATGAGGAGGCAATTCGAACATGGATCTGGCTCGATAGGCTTCCATAACAGCTGGGCTGTAAAGCGCCAACGGTTTGTAAGGGTTCACCGATACCAATACATTGCCAATGTACGTCTATAAAACGAAAACATAAATTCAAAACCGAGAACACTTTACATTATTTCCATTTGAGCCTACAATCACTCAAATTAACTGAACTTACTCAACAAGTATAACCAAAACACTAACTAAACTTACATAAACATGATCCCTTTTGAAGCGCATGAGCAGATTGGCGATGAAGGCGTCTTCGGAGACTGGGTCTAGCAACACGGCATCTGACACGCCAATCTGTGAATGGACATAGATAATTCAAAGAAAAAAAAATTTGCGCATTAACTCAATCAAAATGGGGTTTTGTTCGAAAAAACTATCAGCAAAATAGATTAACCCCAAATTACATACTTAAAAAATAAGGAAATATACACAAATTACCTTAAGCTAAATCTGAAAAAAGTAAGAATAAAGAAGCGAAGAGTAGATGACACGACAACAGGCGTACGTCATTTAACATAAAATAAAAAAAAAAAGTAAGAAAAAATAAGGAAATTTGTACCTCATGATCCAGACTAAGAACGTCTGGGAAGGTTGAACGTGGTTGCGTTGTTGGAACATTGGCACTTGCCGGGCTGCTACTCTTGTTCCTAACCCCTGCCATGCTGCTCCGGTTGCTCTCGTCGAAGCCGGCATCTGTAGTGGTGAGAGACGCGGAAGTAGCCGATGGTGTGCTGCTGGATCGAGAAGCTGCTCCTCCAATGCCACGACAGCCCACGTCTTCTATACGGAGCTGGAGTTCGGCTTGGGAACGGAAGGTTTCGGCCACCTTTTCATCTCCAGCGCTTCTGCTACTACTACTGGATCGCCTTCTTTCACTGTTCAATTCAGGTCCCGCAACTGCCACGAAAAAAATAAAAATAAAAAAAATTAAAGTCCATTGCACCCGAGCAAAACCTTTTGTTAACGTCACTCAATACGTGTACGAGATTTAGTTGTTCATGAATCAAATATGCGCGTCAGCTGGCCAACGAGGTCTATGGACTCGTGCATTTCTGATTTGCGGTGACTCCGGTGCAATCACCCAAATCCCAAAAACTTCAGTGAAACGTGTCAAGCTTCACAATTAAAGCTGAATAAAATAACAAGCTAGTACACTTTCCATAGCTGTACAATTTCGGCAAATGAACGGAAACTCAAAATTGCAATATAAAAATCACGATTTAATGAATCGTGAAAATTTGCGACTACGATTTTTCGATAATTTTGATTTATCATGATTTATAACGATTACGATTCACAATTAATAACGATATGATTACAATTTTGATTTGTTATGATTACTAGATTTTGGCGATTTTTTTTTTTTACTGGCATTTACTTTTAACTTACAGTTTTATTTTTACTTGACTATATGCTTGTTTTGTACTTTATTTGACGACTCATGGTCTATTAAACGAGAATTTTCGATTGAAGTTATTAAACAATTATTTGTAGTTAAAAGACCCTACTGCCTTCACTGTCGGAAATCCGAACTGCGGAATTGGATTGCTTGGTCGACATGGTAATCCGTTCGCTGTAACGAAAAGACGACGCGTTCCCTCTGGTGACTACCAACAATTCACCCATCACACTATATGTTCCTTAAATGTTATGCTCGAAATCACCTTCAAAATCACTGTCTAAAACTTAAACAGACACCAAAACAGATCAAAATTATACGAATAAACTTAAAAACCAACAACGAAGCACTGAACAGTCAGTCCCTGAATCCGGAAGAGAATGACCAAATGTTGGTTACTACTCTGTCCAAATATATAGTGGAGGGATGGGAACTTTCGACCGAAATAAGGAACAAAAAGAAGAACAAGCAAAAACTAAGAAACCCCAGATTTGAGGGCAGGAGTTAAGGCAAGCCCAATAGCTTGTCAGATTTGCTCGAGTATTACACATAGTCCGCTGTCTTCTCTCTGTGGGAACTGACTTTTTTATGTTTCATATTCTTGCTCGCTAGCCCCTGGGTTCGTTCCCTGGCTCGTACGGGACTAAACGGATTACAAAAATCCACCGAAACTTGTTCCTTTCTTGTTTCTTTTCATTAATAGTTACTTATCATACACCTGCGTTACTCTCAGACAAAAGTATAGCCTTTGCTTACTGTATAGCCCTTGCTTACTGTACCAAAAACTTCTTACACCACCGCAGTTTCGACAATCAACCAAGTCGACGTCCTCTCTCACCTGTCTCTTTGGAACACCCCTGCCCTGAGTGGGAATTCATACCAGGAAAGATGCAGGGCTTTTAAACTCATCAAGATTACGTTACATGCAAATCTTTGACTACATAACTACTGCATATTTTTTATTACTTTACTTTTTCAGCAAGCAACAATTGATTTATATTTTTACGGCTTTTTTTAAATAGTAGAAAAGCATACTAAAAAGCAACAAAGGGATAAACCTATTTTCAACTATTTATGAGGGAAATTAAAACTACGAAGTTTTTTATTATAAAGAAGACAATTTTGCGTAAATAGGCTAGGGGAGTACGACGGGAACCTGAGTAAAAAAGAATGTTGGATACATACATGATTAGCGCTATTGATTTTCGAAACCTAGCATGTGATAAAAGGGGGCTTGTATAAGGCAGGATTTGCTCCACGTTCGGGAGAAGGAAGAACTTTTTTAGGGTTGTATACAGGCGC
This sequence comes from Lepidurus couesii, assembly GCA_022832235.1. Taxonomy (NCBI): domain Eukaryota; kingdom Metazoa; phylum Arthropoda; class Branchiopoda; order Notostraca; family Triopsidae; genus Lepidurus; species Lepidurus couesii. The sequence continues at coordinate 1,380 of JAGJRP010000504.1, read as the reverse complement.
TGAATCTATTTTCGTCTGCTCTTCTTTGTTGTTTTTTAATAAATACAAGATAGTAGGAAAAAACAGAATTATACATAATTTTGAGTAGCAATTGGGAAGTCTGAAAAGACTCGGTTGGGGAAAATTAACAATTGCACCAGATGACAGGGATTTTCTTTTTCCGAACAGAAAATAAAAATTAAACGCTCTAAGAACTAGGAAAGCTTAGGAGTTTATACTCGTCATGCAGGTGGCGAAGAAATTCTCCAGATGGTCTAACACACAATAATGTCGATGACACCCTAACTTACTTTTGAGCTCTCGGGAAGAGCAATATAGTTAAATGTCGCCTGCAGGCACGTGCGTTTAAAGCTCAACACATTTAGGAGTAATCATTGCAGTGATTAGGCAGTTGAAGGAAATTCTTTTGCTCAGCCGAACACAACAGAAAGATGTAGGTAGTTTCCATGCTCCGCTTCATTTTGAACAGGGTACCGTACGGCGTACTTTTATAGCACGATAATAGTACTCCCGTTAGGTTACATGCTGATCGTGACCCTCTTAATTATAATACTTACTGTACTTGCGTAGTTTTATTTTAGAATAATAAGATCCCATTATAGTTTTTAGGGAAGAATGAAGAGAAAGTGAAACTTACTGTGTTCCGGCTAAATCCAAACATGGCTAAATAGCGAGTCATATTTCGTATGAGCTTGTGTTTAATAAATACTCCTAAACAATAAGTCATTAAATGTAGAACCCACTATTAACATTTCAAGTTATAATTTGCGAAGTAAATTTGACAGAATTCACAAAACAAACCCTCCGGCATAACTGTCAAGATTAGTATCGAACATTACGAGAAAACCGATACTGAAATCGACCTAAGTCGGGACGCGTGAGCCTAGCATCTAAACCGCTATTCGTTATAGTTCTCTATGTGACCATGCGCCCTATATTGGAGCAGGCAAACAAAAGGCTCTGACATGGTGACATGACGCTTTCAGCAAATCTTCACGCATACCTTCGCTTCAAAGTACTCAACAAACGGTTGTAACGCCCAATTTATAGTATAGATATCCCTATTAATATCACAACTTTTGATAAATTTAATGTTTCCTTGACAGGGTGTAAAATATTAGACTACTTTCCATTACGTCCACGTTTTGTGTTTTCTTTTGTCAAAAAAATATAAAAAACTTTATACCTCGAATTACTAAAAACATGTACAATAGTGGATTTTGGAGTTAATTGGCATAAAAAGATAAGATTGCCAGAATAATAAATCTAATAGGACAATTATACTGTATCGTATATTCCATCAGAGCACAGAGGTGCTCATCCCCCCAGGCCCATCATGAGGAGTTTCCCCCAACAAATCCCCCCCCCCCCAAAAAAAAA